>ML799809.1:145005-158534 GCA_009831015.1 Picea engelmannii | reverse complement strand
TACTACAACACTAAGTGCTTTTGGAATTGAGCATATATAGTGCGCAGCTATCTTTGAAACAAAAGACTTCCCTGGGTTGATAATTTATGTTTCACTTGGTTGTTTGAAATTAATTAAGCAATTATAGTGACCAACAGTAGTTTGTTTATTTAACCACTAATTGTTTCTTCTGTGAAATTGTTAGGTCTGAAGGGGCCATTCCTATACCTAAATACTACACAATGTCTGTGAAGTAGTCATCCACCATTTTAACTGCAAATAATTACACATCTCGCAAGTTTTGATCTATATTCCCTGCATCTTCTTCTGATAGTATGCAGTATAATTGATCTAGTCTTGCATTCAACTTCCCTGGTTTCACAACAACCTCAAAATCATATTCCTGGAACAACAACAACCATCTTCATAGTTTCCCACCCAAAAATAGCTTGTTCACTAAGTATATTAGTGCATAATGGTCTGTATACATATTAAAATGAGAACCCACCAAATAATGTCTAAATTTTTGTAGTGCATATACCATTTCTAATCCTTCTTGTTTTGTGGTAGTGTAAATCTTTTATGTTGTTGACAACTTCATGCTTGCAAATGTAATTGATGGTCTATGTCTCCTTCTCCTAGATGAGATAAGACTACGCCCAAAGCTATGGACAACCTATCCACATGAACATGAAATTCCTTTCCCCAATCTGGAATTATCAAAATTGGCACGGTCACCAATTTTTTCTTCAATGTGTCCAAACATTTCTGACATTATTCATTCCACTGCAACTTAGCTTATTTCTTCAACAACTTATTCATATGTGTTGTGATTTGTGCATAACCCTTAATGAACTTCCAGTAGTATCATGTATGACCCATAGTTCCTCTCAGCTGTATGAATGATTTGGGTGGCTATAAATCCAAACTCATTGCAACTTTGGAAATATCCACTAATAAATCCTTCTTACATACCACATGGCCCAACAAAATTACAAAAGGCATGCATAAAATAAATTTCTTCAAATTCAGTGAAATATGACATTGTCTACACCTATCCAACATTAACCTGACTACTTCTGTGTGATCTTTCAATAGACAAAACACAATTCAATAATCTAAGTAAACTTCAAGGAACTTATGAATAAATTCCTTAAAAGTTGCAACAACTACTCTTGAAAAACATGCAGGTGCATTCCTCAGCCCAAAAGGCATTACTGTGTACTAATAGCTTCCCCACTCTATCACAAAGGTAGTCTTATGTCTTTATTTCTATGCAATTCTAATATGGTGATATCCTGCAAATCTATCTATGAAATAATAGGCCTCCTGCCCTCCTACATTCTCTAGCACTTCATCTCTGAATGGTGTTGGAAATGGATCATGCAAACATGAGAGACCCAGGTTTAAGTCTCAACAACAAAAAAAATTGTTGGTTTTTCTTTGTAAGACCCTAGGTTCAAGTTATATATCCAAAAACGCCTTTACACACCAACCCTTTCCACATCATTTGCATGTAGGTGAAGTCTCACCTGAGGTATCTACTGGGACTATAGGAGTGAAGTTTATGTAGAGATGAGGGGATGTGAGATAATCAACATGTTCATTGATACTTATATACCATGTGTGTGATATTTTGTGTCTCTTATCCCTTTATTAATTGGTAACCTCAATTATACAACACCATTATAACACAAATTGCAACCTAGACCATTCACGGGAACATTCATAATTAATGCACATCATTTAGATAAAGCTAGTTCTAATCATGCATAAACATAACATTTTTTAACAACAACATAGATAGACACATTAAAACACATAATTTAATGTGGTTCACCCAATATTTGGGCTACATCCACAACGCCTCTCTTCTTTATTATTTTTTATTCAATTCATCTCAAGCTTGCTTACTATGCTACAATAGATACATCATGATATCATTCCCCATCCTACCTAGCTGCTGTGTAGTGTAATCCTCTCTCTTCAAACTCTCCCCTAACCCATTAGACATAGACTCTCTCTCATTTGTAGCTTATTCCATTAGCAACAATCAATAATCTATTCTCTTACTCTTAGCAAACCCCATTCTTCCCAACCCATTACATATTTATACAAAGAGTTTAGGGCTCAAAACCCTACTATATTTTCCCAAAAATCTACGAAAACTCATTATGACTCATTACAACTCATGGCAACACATAGTTTGTGCCTATTTTTCCTTCTTTCACGCATGCACATTGATTTTCTTTCCTTTTCGCATGCATGTTGCTTTCCTTGCTTTATCTTCTTGCTTTATTTCCTTTCTTTTTCTTCTTTCTTTAGTTCCTTTCTTTATCTTCTTGTGTGCTACCAAATGCAATTTTACTATGGTATTCGATCTTGAATATACCTTTATTGCGCAGAATGTACCTTTGTTGGGAACTCCTCGACCCTTAGGAGATTTCTCAAAATTGCATCCAAAATGCTTGTCCAACAACTACCCTTTCACCAAATCAAGAGTCATGGTAAGAGGTCACCATCAAAAAACTGGACCAACTCTCACATAAGATAAATTCTCTGCAACAACATCCATATATAAACCTCCCTTGAATTACTTCAACATTCTCATTCGCCTATTTAAGAGGTATGTAAATTTTAAAAGAACCATACATTGACTAGGTTAGTTGGTCATTCATTGATCGAGGTATGTTAGTTATTATATTGCCAACATAGATCCATATTAACCCCATATCTATCAAGTGTCGGGAGGGTTCAAATATTTCAAGGTGCAAACCTTTTTTAGAGTGCAAAATTTGAGGAAAGGTTAAAGGTTTTCACCTCGAGAGATTTGATGCCTCTCGGTGCTTGATAGATCTGGGGTTAAGATGGATCTATGTTGGTTCTAGTTGTGGGAGGTCACACAAACTTTGTAGATCAACAACAATATGTATATCTATATGTCGAATATTAAACTGATCATTTGAAATTTATTCAGTTACATAATTTTGTTGAGAATATACAGAGTATCAATCAGAAGTATAGTTAATGAGTTACACAAGGAATATGTTTAATATAAAATGTAACAATGTAGAATGATGGAAATGTGATAATAATAAGAATGTAGTAAATTGTTATAACTTACAACAATATTGAGAGGGGGGTTGAATTAGTATTATATTAGATTTCTCATTTTTCTTTCCTTTGCAACAAATTAAAATTATTTATAAGTGCTCAATTAATTAACAGTGCATGTAGAACACAAAACACAACATAGAAAACACATTACATGAGAAATTTTACGTGGAAACCCAACGCAGGAGAAAACCACAAAGAATCTTTCTTTATGTTCTTTTGCAAGCACCAACTTACAATTTACAATTTTTCAGCTTCACATAAACCCACCTGTCACAAATGAGGACACCAATCCTCTCAGGCACCAAATTGTTGCAAATGAGGACACCAATCCTCTCAGGCATCAACCTATCACAAACAATGAGGACACCAATCCTCTCAGGAACCAACCTATCACAGATAATGATGACACAAATACTCTCAAGAACCAACCTATCGCAAATAATGAGGACACCAATACTTAGTGAGCTTAAAATCACCCTAGCATCAGCCACCACCCTGAAATCAGTTTAAGAAATATTTTTACAGAACTGAACTTTTCTCTACAAAAAAAATAATCAGATAAGTCATTGGTTCAATTTCATTGAACAGTTGCTAATCCTTTTTCTTATCTTTCCATCCATTTACAAACTTAAATAGAGGGTGTCCTTATTTATAATGTTTTTTCCTAAGTTCCCTTTGTTATAGTGGATGTACAATATTTACATTGTTGACATGTTTTGACGAGATCATAGTCATGTCAATTACACTTTTGTCTAAATAAAGTATGTAGATGTATGACAGTTACATTGTGGAAAAATATTGACCAGATCAAGGTCATGTTAGTTACACTTCTGTCTAAATAAAGTATGTGGACACAGGACGATTATATTGTGGAAAAACCTTGACCAAATCAATATTTAGTTACAACATGACATTCTTTGACTAAATCAAATGGGCCAAATATTCCTGCGAATGAGATCCAGCTCATCTCCAGCAACAAAAATTAGTCTTATCAGAGCATCTCCATATGAATGAAGTACTAACTCGCATTCTGATCTATATATCACCTACTACGTAGATAAAATAAGACCCCGAGGCTCAAGTCACAAGTCTTCATCTTGTTGCATTTTCCCTCTAGTGAACTCACCTAGTTGCTTTGTTCATCTCGTCGCATTCCACTCCATCGCTTGTCATATGAACTTTGTTTCATCACACTCCACTGCACCATTTGTCACACTGGATCAAGGCTCCCTATAGATGTTCTTCTATGCAATATTCCACATAATTCGTTGCAGTCTAGTCTGTCGCACTAGTTTCGTCTCGACACACTCTATTGCATTGTTTTTCGCACAGGTCCAAAACACCCTATAGATTTTATTTTGTTCCATTGACCCTTCTCTACACCATTGATCCTTTCATCCTTTGATCCTTGTGTGCACTTCTATTTTCATCCTTTCATGACTTCCTCTGTCTTTGCACCATACTTTTTGTGCTATAACTGACCATGTCCATAGCCACTTTGACATCAATGACAACATATGTGCAACAAACTCCCCCTTCATCATTGATGGAAACCAAAATAGATTTTATCTTTTCTCTGAAAGGTGACTTTCAAAGAAATGGCCCTTATGCTACACGACTCCCTTTCAATGTGCATAATTGTAAGTTGCTCCCCCTTTCATGTCCACAATTGCAATTTGTTCCCCCTTTCAATGTGCACAACTACAAGTTTCTCCCCCTTTCAATGTGCGCAACTGCTAGATCAATGGATTTTATGGTATTCTTCCCCTTTGACAGAAATGGCAAATAAGGACATGAGATATTCTCCTTCAGACCTCTTTACATGCATAGAACCATCCTTAAATAGAATACCATCGAGAGCCATAACAAACTTCAACTGTGTGCATTTAGAAGTTCACTGTAGCGAACTGTGTTCTTTATTTAAGAAGGGAATATGAGACTACCCCCAACTTTTGTCTAAGATACTCAAAGGGTTCTTTGGGTAATGGTTTGGTAAAAATATTTGCAATCTGTTATTTGGAAGGAACATACTCTAATTTGATCACCTGATCTTGAACCTGTTCTCTGAGAAAATGATAATTGTTTGGTATATGCTTAGTCTTAGAGTGTTGGACAATATTTTAAGAGGGATTAATAGCATTGGTGTTTTCACACATGATGGAGACAGTTTAATCACAAGGAACTTGAATATCCTTGAGATTGTGTTTAATCCACAACACTTGAGTACAATAAGATGTTGTTTCTATATATTCGGCTTTAGTTATAGAGACAGAAATGGAAGTTTGTTTCTTGTTGAGATAGGACACTAAACAACTACCAAGAAAAAATATGCCTCCACCAGTGATTTTTAGATCATCAATGCTTCATTCCCAATATGCATCAGTATAAGCTTCAAGAATGAGGTTTGTTTCTTTTGGATACCACAAGCCATAATTAACAGTTCCTTGCAAGTATCTAAATATTCTTTTAACTGCAAGAATATGAGTTTCCTTAGGATTTACTTGAAATATGCCTACCAAAACAATTGCTTGTATGATATCAGGCCTTGAAGCTGTGAGATAGAGTAAACTTCCTATCATAGACCTGTACATAGTTTGATCTATTTTTGGAGAAACACCATCTTTGTTGAGTTTGCAACTAGTAGTCATAGGAGTGCTCACTGGTGCACAATTTTCCATGCCAAACTTCTTCAATATTTCCTTGAGATATTTACTTTGAGAAATAAAAGGTCCTCTTTCTGATTGATGAATCTGTAAACCAAGAAAGAAGGAGAGTTCTACTAACATGGACATCTCAAACGCTTATTGCATTGTAGTTGCAAACTTCTTACTCATTAGTTCAATGTTACTACCAAAAATAATATCATCAAAATATACTACAATAATTAACAAGTCATTACCTTCAGCCTTGATGTATAAGTTTTTATCAGTTGTTCCATTTTTAAAACCTTGCTGGTGCAGATACTTGTCTAGTCTGTAATACCAAGCTCTTGGAGTCTGTTTTAGCCCATACAGGGATTTATTTAATTGGCAGACATAACATTTTTTGTCAATTAGTAGAAAACATTATGGCTGCTCCACATAAACTTCTTCCTCAAGGTCACCATTCTAAAATGTTGATTTGACATCCATGTAGCAGACTTTGAATTTTTTGTAGCATACAAAAGCCAAAAACATCCTGATAGCTTCAGTTCTTGCAACAAGGGAAAAAATTTCTTCAAATTCCACTCCTTAGACTTGAACATACCCTTTACATACCAATATGGCCTTGTTTTTTATTATCTATCCATTTTCATTTAACTTGTTTATGTATACCCATTTAGTGCCAATTACATTCTTGTCATTTGGTCTTGGGACAAGATCCCAAGTCTTGTTTTTCTTTATTTTGTCTAGTTCTTCATTCATGGATTTGACCCAATGGTAATCCTGACTTGCTTGCATAAAATATTATGGTTCACTCATGGATATTCGTGCAATATATGCATAACCATATGTATCTATAAGTTGTCTTATAATTTGTACACTTGCTTCCTTATTTCCAAGAATTTGACTTTCTAGATGATGTTTTTGAACATACCTTGATGGGTTCTTTGGTTGTGATGTCTCCATTCTCTCTTCTTCTTAAGAATCCTCTTGTTTGTGATATTTGTGCATTCCATCTCCTTGTGGTTAATTTATGATTGGTTCATCATATGAATTATCATGGTGTTGGTGTCTCTGTGGATGAAGTGGTCTCTCATCTACCTTTGCATCTATACTTTCAACTATTTTGTGGAGCCTCTTGTTGTAGCACTTGTATCCTTTACTTATGGAGGAGTATCCTAACAAGATACCTTCATCGGCTCTAGAATCAAACTTACCTAAGTTGTCTTCATTTCTTCTAAATTAACATTTTCTTCCAAAAAATTTGAAGTGTTTTATAGATGTTGGTCTTCCATGCCATATCTCATAAGGGGTTTTATCACTTTTTACTCTATGTGCACTTTATTGAGAATGTTAACAACAGTTTGAACAAATTCTCCCCAAAAGGTTTTAGATACTTATGATTCATCAAGCATGGCCTTGGCCATTTCTTGAACGAATTTTTTTATAGATAGGAAACATCTCTCTTCTGCATTCACTTGCCTTGTGTCCAATAATATTGCATATGTGGCATTCGAGGTCATTTAGTAGAGGTTATAAGAAATTTTGATACATATACATTCGAGTTTTATTGAATCTCATTTCTACATTTATGTATGTCTAAAATTTTTGCAACTCACAACCTTATGCCCAAAGTTTCCAAAAGAGAAATAATGTCTGTAGAAAAAATTTGGATGCCTTGGAAAGAAAAAATTACTTGTAGGACTCGTTCTTTGTCTGTCAACTTGACAATAATCAGGCACATGTTTCTTCCTTGCTTCATATTTGTTTGCATAGTTAGGTTGATCCAATTCTGACTACTTCTTCTTATCATCTTTTGATTTTTTAGGATGATTATTGTTTCCCTTGAGAACATTTTCATAACTTGTAGGATTATGACTAGTTGATATGTTGTTGCTTGATTCCCCTTTGATAATTTCTAGACTTTCCTTATATCCTAGCCTTGTCTTATCATTTGGTGATCTCTGATTTTTTATAATGTTATCTAGAGTTTCAACTCCTTTTATGAATTTTATTTGAGACTTGGAATTCTTTATATATTTTCTTGAAGACATTATTTATGCTTCTAGTTTTTCATAGATGTTATCCTTTTCTTTTATCTGATTCATCAATGTTTCTTCCCTTCTTTTGGTCTCTTCTAACTGAATTTTTAAGATAACTATGTATTCACTGATCTATTTGTCTTTTTCCTTATAAAATTGTAACTTTTTTTTCTTAGTATATTATTTTTCTCGAGTCGAGAGATTTCCTCTAGAGCACTAATGATTTCTCCTTCCATGTCTACTACAACTTCACACTCTTATGTGTCTATTTTCTTGATCATATTTGTGTTGTTACAAAGCCATGAGAATTTTTTTCATATTGAATTGTATCTAGCTCATAGTCTTCTTCTTTAGTGTCTAAAGAGTTGTTTCTATCCTCTTTTGAATAAAAAATATTCACTTTAAAAGATATTTTCTTTTAGACTCCCTAGGTTTATCCTTGCCTTTTATTTCTTTTTCATTGGTGCAATTTTGTTTGAAGGGACATTTAGATGCAAAACAACCAATTTTACCACAATGAAAGCATTTGAATGGTAACATACCTTTATATTTTCCAGAGCCTCTCTTTAGTTTCCTTACAAAGTTATATTCCTCCTCATCTCAGAAGTGTTATGGTGAATCATGATTTTGATATGTTGACGATTTGACTAATTCCTTGAAGATTACATCCTTTAGATCTGGTTGTTCTTTCATAGTCCTCATCTCATAAGCAGTTAGAATTCCATGTAGTCTTTCCATAGTCAGTTTATCTAGTTCATGCATTTCTTCTATAGCATAAACCTTTGCATCAAGTCTTGAGGGAAGAGATCTCAGTACCTTCTGAACTATTATAGCTTCATCAATATTCTCACCTAACACTTACATAGAGTTTACAGTCTCATATACTATGAGAAAGAAACCTACAACATTTTTATCTTCACTCATTCTAAGGCTTTCAAATTGCATTATGTAAGCTTGAAGTTTGGTCAATTTTACTTTCTCGTCTCCTTCACAAATGATTACCAGTTTGTCCCATATTTCCTATGTGGATTCCAATTGCATTACTTTGATAAATTGTGTTTCTACAAGTCCTCCTTAGATGGCATTCATAGCTCTTGCATTATTGTAGTAATTTTTCTTACCAACTTCATCAATTGGAAGATTAGTTGGGATTTTATAACCATCTACCACAATCTACCAGATTTCCATATTAAGAGACATCAAGTAGGTCTTCATTCTAATTTTCCAAAATGAAAAATTTGTTCCATTGAATAGAGGAGGTTTGGTTGAAGAAGAAAAAGAATCTTGACTTTACATATTTTGTATGTGATCTTATTTCCAGTTGTTAGGATATTATTGAAGGTCCCTATGCTCTGATACCACTTGTCATAACTTATAACAAAAATGAGAGGTGGGGTGAATCAATATTATATCATATTTCTCAATTTTCCTTCTTTTGTAAAAAATTCAAGTTATTTAGAAGTTCTTACTTGATTAACAGTACATGCAGAAAATAAAATACAACATAGAAAACACATTACACTAGAAATTTTATGTGGAACCCCAATGCGGGAGAAAACCACATAACATCTTTCTTTATGTTTTTCTGTAAGCACCAACTTACAATTTACAATTGTTCAACTTGATAGACACCCACTTGTCACAAATGAGGACACCAATTCTCTCAGGCACCAACATGTCACAGATAATGAGGACACCAATCCTCTCAGGCAACAACTTGTCCCAGATAATGAGGACACCAATCCTCTCAAAAACCAACCTATCGCAAATAATGAGGACACCAATACTTAGTGAGCTTCAACTCACCCTAGCACAACCATGCCACTCTAAAATCAGTTTAAGAAATATTTTTACAGAACTAAACTTTTCTCTACAAAAAATTAATCTCATAAGCCTACATTTCAGTTTCGTTGAACAGTTACAAATCCTTTTTGTTCTCTTTTCATCCAAGCACAAACTTGAACAAAGTGCATCCTTATTTATAATGTTTTTTATTGAGTTCCCTTTCCTATAGTGGATGTACAACAACTACATTGTGGACATGTTTTGACCAGATCATAGTCATATGAATTACACTTATTTATAAATAAAGTATGTAGATGTATGATAGTTACATTGTGAACAAATCTTGACCAAATCAAGGTCGTGTTAGTTACACTTATATCTAAATAAAGTATGTGGACATGTGACGGTTATATTGTGGACAAATATTGACCAGATCAAGATTCTATTATAGTTGGACATTCTTTGACTAAATCAAACAGATCAAATCTTCCTGTGAATGAGCTCCAGTGCATCTCTAGCAAAAGAACTTAGTCGTATCAGAGCATCTCCATATGAATGATGCACTAACTCACATTCTAGTCTATAAAGAACATACTCTGTGGATAGAAAAGAAGCTAGAGGCTCAAGTCACAAGTCTTCATCTTATTGCATTTTCGCTCCAATGCACTCACCCAATTGCTCTATTCACCTCATCACATTACACTTCGTCGCCTGTCATACGGGATTTGTTTTGTCACACTCCACTGTGCCATTCATTGCACTGACTCAAGGTGCCCTGCAAATTTTCTTCTATTCAATATTCCACACAATCCATTGCAGTCCATTCCATCGCACTAGTTTCCTCTCGACACACTCTATTGTACCATTTGTCGCACTAGTTTAAAACACCATGGAGATATTCTTCTACACCATTGACCCTTCTCTGCGCCATTGATCCTTTCATCATTTGATCCTTTTGTGCACTTATGTTTTCATCCTTTCATGACTTCTTCAATCTGTGTACCATACTTTCTGCGCTATAACTGACCATGTCCATAACCACTTTGACATCAATGAAAAAATATGTGCAACATAAACTACAAATATTTACATAGTGATCAATCTCAACCTTTTTATGTTTTTCTAGGTTGAGCACATTTTTCACATTTTATATATCTTAATATTATAATTATTTTAATGTGCAAATACTAATAGATAAATCACACATAACCAAACAAAGTACATGACTTCAACTTATAATATCAGTTTTGAAATTTGTTTTCACTACATTATTGTTAAATTCATTTCACTTGATGATTTAATGTATCTCATAGTTGAAGTCAATATAGAGGATTAATGTCCTTAGTATGATTTCTTCAATTAATTAATGCACTAAATCATTTTTCATAGTATTATCATTGAAATCAATGCACCACATTATTTTATGTTATATCATTATCACTGAAATCAATGCACCCTATTGTTTTATGTTATATCATTAGCACTGAAATCAATGAACCCTATTGTTTTATGTTGTATCATTGTTAAAATGAATACAACTACTTGATTATGCAAATCATTTGTATTGTATCATCACTTAAAGCAATGCATATTTTGTTGCATTAAATCAAGGCAAGTGATTGTTCTAAATCATAAAGCACAACTAAGATGGTTTGTTTAAACATTCGAACTTTTTGAACTTTTTCATCAGGATCCGATGAAACATATCTTGTTTAAATGACCATTTTATGTTGTTTAAATTTCATTTTTGAATGCATAAATGGATTCACCACCCTGAAAAATCTTGGCACTCAAATTATATAGACTCAATCACTCAAATCCTTCGGGAAAAATCGATCAAAAAATATGCTCGTAAAAATGTCAAAAGGAAAACGTTTCCTTAAAACTTTCTCCAAGAATATCTCAAAGAGCACATATAGGATAGTTCAGTTAATATTTAATGATATTGTTTTCAGCACATAGTTTTTTATTTACTCAATAATATATTAAACTTTTCATGAGAGACATGTGTCAACTCCACACATAACCAAATAAAGTCCATGACTTCAACTTATAATATATGTTTTGAAATTATATTATTCTTTTAGAAGGGACGTGTCATTTCTTTAATTAATTAATGCATTGAATCATTTTTCATAGTATTATCATTGAAATCAATGCACCATACCCTATTGTTTTATGTTATATCATTAAGTCAATGCACCTTGTTGTTTTATGTTATATCATTAAGTCAATGCACCCTTTTGTTTTATGTTATATCAAGATCACTAAAATCCTTGCACCTTATTGCTTCAATCCTCTCATAAAGTATTTGAAAGTCCAAAAAGATTTCCTCCACAATGACTAATTTAACACTCCATTGAATTTATGATAGGTCCTTGACAAAGTCTAGAACTTATCGAATCAACCCAAACGAAAGTAGAGAAATTGAAGGTAGATCAATAAATTTCTATAAGAGGTCCATATTTAGGGAAGCACCTTCAACTCATAATATCTGTTTTGAAAAAAAAATTCACCCTAAATTCATTTCACTTGATGATTTGTTGTATACGAGCATTGAAATCAATATCAAGGATTACTTTCCTTGGTAGTCATTTTTCATAGTATTATCACTTAAATCAATGCACCTTATAGTTTTATATTATATTATTATCATTGAAATCAATGCACCTCTTATTATTTTATGTTATGTCACTATTAAAATGAATACAACTACTTGATTATGATAAATCATTTTTTATTGTATCATCACTTAAATCAATGCAATTTTTTTTGTATTAAATCAATCCAACTAATTGTTCCAAATTGAAAGAACAACTAAGTTAGTTCTCTTAAAACTTTCTCCAAGAATATCTTAGAGAGCATAGCTAGGACAATATGTAATGCTATTGTTTTCAACATAGTTTTTTATTTACTCAATATTATATTATTCTTGTAGGAGGAACACATGTCAACTCCATTTGAGTAATTTTCTCACATTTTATATATCTTAATATTATAATTTTTTTAATGTGCAAATATTAATAGATAAATCACATATAATGTATCTCACATTTCACTTGATGATTTGTTGTACATCAAAGTTAAAATCAATATAGAGGATTAATTTTCTTCTTATCATTTCTTCAATTAATTAATGCACTAAATCAATTTTCATGATATTATCATTGAAATCAATGCATCCTATTGTTTTATGTTATATCATTGTTTAAACAAATACAACTACTCTAATTACTCTAAATAGTAAATAGTAAATATTAAATAATAATAAATATACAAAAATAATATGAGTAATAGTAAATATAAATAATAATACTAATAATAAATGATAAATGATAAAATAATAATAAATATGATATATATTAAATTTTTTAATCGAGTGGATTTGAAAATTTTGAAATCTAACATACATCATCCACTTCTCCTCCTCCACAAAAAAAAAAAAAATTTAAACATTGATTTGATTCGTGACAACTTCTTCCCCACACAAAAAATAAAATAAACATTGATTTGATTAGTTAATAAACCTTTATTATCATTTATTTGGATTACAATGAAATTTTAATTATTATTAAAAAAAAAACAATTTCATTTTCTATTGGCTGTGACATACTTTTTGAGATACCACTCTTCTTGGCCGCTATATTCTAGTTTTAGTTTCAACCGACTAATTAATAAGTTCCAAATCCAGTTTTAATCAGCGACCATTGATTAATTAATAACAATGATTTTTCTCTGTATCTCGTTTTGCACGTTTCTTAGGAAAGGTTTCTGCTCAACTATTGATCCACCACCACCACCGGTACCCAGAGCAAACATCAGTACCTATCGATGTGTCAGATCTACCAAAGTTACGTTGACCTCCTAAAAATAAAAATTCAAAATCACACAAAATCATATTATAAAAAAAATTGAAATTAGATAATTTATTTTAATTTTAATTGGATAATATATATATATATAT
>ML799809.1:104294-118511 GCA_009831015.1 Picea engelmannii | reverse complement strand
ACGAATCTAACCATGTGATTACATGTGTTGAAGTTGAACATGGCAGAAACCACTTGATTACCGGTCATTGATGAAACCGTTAACAAGTGCGAGGGAAATCACCATTGATGTCAATGACTCCCAAGGTACTCTAGTACAATCCACCGAGTGTGAATGAGTGAGTTGAAGTCGAACATATGATGGAATATTTCGATCAGGGGTCAATAATGTAAACCCACTGTCGAAAGCGAGGAAACCTACCATTGAGACATGCAAGTTCCAAGGTACCAAAGAATTTCTAAGTCTTGTTTCCGGATAATGAGCTGAAGTCGACAGAACAAAACTCATCATAGGAGGGCCTTGATGTATTCTCCATCAATGACACGAAATGAGTAACATATTTTGAAGGTGAAACAGAGTATGATGTAAATTGAACTGGACACAGGGAAGGCCGACACGGAGAGAATGGACAACTGCAGATGGCCGACTCAATAGAAGTTTTAGATGGACTTCTCTTGAACATATGAACGACATGACCAATGATTTGGCAACATTGACTCAAAGACGACACAGGGAATGACCTTGTAGCAAATCGAATGAGAGACAAATGGATTTCCCAAACCGGCTTCAAATATAATGAATGGGGGGTGTCATGTTCAAGAGCGACACTTACTGCCAATCAATACGAAGATAATAACATATCCCTTTCCCAAATTTTCCCCCACCATTTCTGGCGAGTACCTCTTTATTTTTACGCAAGCTTGAGGAGGATAACATATGCTTGCTGATATAAGCTTATCCTTCGGATAAGTCCTTCAGAGTATGTTTAATGAACCCTAATAAGGAGTGGTTCGGTCCCATCATGGGTCTGTCAAAGTTTGTTTAACGAGTCGAGAGATAGAAAACTCAAAGGTTTTTCATGATTATAGAGTCTGGAAAAACACTTAAAAGATAACTCTCTCAGTTCCTTTTTCATAAAATAGTCCGATGAGACCGAAAAAGAGATAAATTATCGCTCACCAGACGCTTTCTTCAGATACTTTATCGAGCGTGAAAATAGCAAGGTCGCTCGACTATCTTTTCATGTTTAGAGAGTCTGAAAAGAGCTTTAAGAGGACTCCAGGGGGGGTTCCTTTTTCGCATAACCTTGTTGAGCCTGAAAAAGTGATAAAAGTATGCTCGATCATGTTCTCATGTATTTTTGAGCATGAGAACCGACAAAGACCTCGCTCGAGGTTTTGTACAAAAACCATAAAAAACAATCAAAACATGCGATGATAAAGAAAAAATATGTCCGCATCCCTATACATGAACATCGAAGTCATTACGCCTGCAAAAGTTACACTCAAAAGGGAATTATGGATTAGGGTTTAATAAATAAATAATTATAAAAAACCAAATAACATGGTAAAAGTAAATATAAAGGAGTAAAACTCTTTTTACCATATCATTTTCACTTTTCCACTATTTGAGCCCCAAAACCCCTCTTTTACCCTCAAAGTTCGGCGTTAGATTGAGGGAGTTACGAGCGTCCATTCGTCAAGCCGTCAGCGTCAGTGAGGTAGGATATTTGTCCTCTACTCTTTCATGGTTTAATTTTACATTTTCATTGGTTAAAATTCATTTTTTAAGTTGGTTTTGTGAGCCCTACTTGCGCTTAGCCATTCTCGCAGGTGGGCTACACGGGACCTGCGAGAATGGGTCATTCTCGCAAGTGAGCCCACAGCAGCCTGCGAGGTTCTCACACTGTGCCTAAAGGGCACCTGCGAGAACCGCGAAGAACAAAAGTTTTTTAAAAATTTACTCAATGAAAGAGAACCAATTCATGAATAGAGTTGTTAATCCTCTTTTTGTGCTTCTTATGCAAGTATTTGGCCATCAAAATGGTTCTTGAGTGGCGCGAAAGGGAGCACGGAGAAGACAATGCCATTGCCGGAAATCATCCACCCACTATTGCTGCTTTGAGAAACTGTGGCCTTCTGAAGTACTTTCGTATCCCGGGCATGAGGGCCCAAGTCAGGTTATTAGAGTACCTTGTGCGTATGTGGGATCTCGATCAACAGGTATTTCATGTAGGGGTCCACACACTGTCCTTAGACATTGAGGACATTTACTTCTTGACTGGACTGTCACAATGTGGGTACCACGTGAGCCTGACTAGTAGCAGAGGTGGTGGGTTGCCCATGAGTGAGTACTGCCGCTTACACTGGGTTCCCGAGGTAGAGAGGAAGAAATGGAAAGTAGCTATTTGGAGAGTATGGGATTTGACCCTCCGTACTATATTGTTCACCATTTCTCGGATGGCTGGGATCTCCGCTCCTCACATGGCATTCTAGAGTTACTTTTAGTATTCTATAGAGTGTACTGAACCTCAGGTTTTTAACTAGGCAGATGCAGTGCTTCGTAGCATAAAAAGACAGTTGACCAAATGCAGACGAGGCAACCTGAAGCAATTCGGGTATGGATCTTTGTTAGTGTCCTTATTTCTTGAGAGGGTTCCATTACTGACACTGCAGGTGGAGTGGTATTTACCGGCTCCCAGAGATCCAAGAATGATGAGATGGGGTCAGCTCATGGCCCGACATATAGCTGGACCAATTATCAAGTATGATGATACCTTCTTCGACTAGCTGCAACCACAGATGTTGATGGTTGACGATTATGCTTATGCCGGGTTGGATTTTTGAGGAGATCCGGACTTAGTACTGCCAGAGGATGCTCAGTGGGGGGAACTTAGTAAGAAGTACACAATTTTTTTCTTTTTAAATGTTTTTGTTAATTTAATCATATGAAAATGTTTTTTATATGTTCGTCCAAAGACTAAATACAAAATTCGTTGTTGATGACATAGATGTGGGACCTTATCGACCTCCTAGTACTTCTCCCATTCAGGGGTGATGAGAGGTAGCGCCAGTGCTACAATGGGAAGTCAGGGATTATCAAGCAGTGGAACAAAACCTGGAGGGTTTGACAACAGATATACCAGACATGCCTCTTGGAGAGGTTCCACGACGTGATCAGTGTCATACAGTAGGAGTGTCAGAGTCCATGAGTCGACTGCTCCGTAGAGTTGCCCGGGCAGTCGTGTGTTACCATGAATGTCATCCATGACGTCACTTTGTAGAAGCTATGAGCTTCAGATTTTGACATTTTGGTCTTCGGACAAAACTTTTTGTAAAAAAAACTCTTTTGATTGTTATATATACAGACGGCTTCTACCGATTTATCATATATTGTGTGAAAATTGATGTGATTGATTTATAAATGATCCAAATGTCTGTCTAATACATATTTAGCCAATGCATCAGTTAATGTATTTAGACATCTAGGAATATGTTGATATTCAATGTAATCAAAATAACGTTCCAAGAGGCGAATTCACAAATACATCCATAACAAAGTAGGAATTCAAATAGTATATACATTACTTAATTGTAGTACTACAATCTGTGAATCGAGTTGCACAGCCAAATGACAGATTCTGAGCGAGATAGCATCAACCAATAATTCAATAACGGCTCTATACTCTGCAATGTTGTTGGTTGCATGACCGAGACACACACCTCGTAAGGAGACAAGTTCGTTTGTAGGGGCGTAAATTGCCCATGCAACGAAAGAAAGGTTCTGAGTACTACGGCTAGCTCCATCAACGAAGCTAATATAGGGCAGCAAAGACTCTGACATCTGGAAATCAAACACAACGTCACATAAGGGCAGAGACCAGATAACGACAAAAGCAAACTGTAGTAACACACAAGAAGTATGATACAATAAAAATACAAGTACTCATGCACAGATGATTTATGCATAGTACTTCTTCAAGTACAACCCATTCCTGGGTTCACTCAAAGGGATACCATCATAATCTACTAACTCATAAGCTCCTTTTTCCAAAACTCGTCGAACGATATAAGGACCTCGCCACATGGCTTCGAATTTTCTAGCTCCTAGCATATCTCGATCTTGATCATAGAGGAGAACGAGATCTCCTTCAGAGAAAATGTGAGGCTTGACATGTTTGTCGTATTGGGCCTTGACACGTTTCTTCTGAGCTTCTATAACTAGGGTAGCATTGCGTCAAGTTTCGTCTAATCGCATAAGATACAATAGACGTTCTTCCTCAACAAAATTGTTTGGTAGGAGTTCAACAACTAGTTTTAAAGAGGGTATCTCACATTCAATCGAGAGAATATCTTCCACACCATAGACTAACCGGAAAGGTGTAAACCCAGTGGCAGATTTGACGGATGTTCGGTAAGCCCACAATGCCAAAAAAAATATTGTGTGCCAAATTGTTTTGTGAATCCATATCATTCGTCGGAGCATAGTTATGAGAACTTTGTTAATTGCTTCGACTTGGCTATTGGCTTGTGGGTAATAGGGCGTTGAGTTATCATGGAGAAGTATGATAACTGTAGTAACACAGAAGAAGTATGATACAATAAAAATACAAGTACTCGTGCACAGATGATTTTATGCATAGTACTTCTTCAAGTACAACCCATTCCTGGGTTCACTTAAAAAGATACCATCATAATCTACTAACTCATAAACTCCTTTTTCCAAAACTCATCGAACGATATAAGGACCTCGCCACATGGCTTCGAATTTTCCAGCTCCTAGCATATCTTGATCTTGATCATAGAGGAGAACGAGATCTCCTTCAGAGAAAATGCGAGGCTTGACATGTTTGTCATATTAGGCCTTGACACGTTTCTTCTGAGCTTCTATAACTAGGGTAGCATCACGTCGAGTTTCGTCTAATCGCATAAGATACAATAGACGTTCTTCCTCAACAGAAGTGTTTGGTAGGAGTTCAACAACTAGTTTTAAAGAGGGTATCTCGCATTCAATCGGGAGAATAGCTTCCACACCATAGACTAACCGGAAAGGTGTAAACCTAGTGGCAGATTTGACGGATGTCCGGTAAGCCCGCAATGCCGAAAATAACATTGTGTGCCAACCTGTTTTGTGAATCCCTATCATTCGTCGGAGCATAGTTATGAGAACTTTGTTAATTTCTTTGACTTGGCCATTGGCTTGTGGGTAATACGGCGTTGAGTTATCATGGCGAAGACCCAACTTTTCAGTAAGTTCGGACATCATGAAGTTTCTAAAGTGGCTACTATGATCAATGATGATAGCTTGGGGAACAACAAAATGAGCTATGACGTAATTAAAAATGAATAATGTTGCGGTCTTTCCAGTGTTGTCAAATGTCGGCATCGCCTCGGCCCATTTTGTAAAGTAATAGACGGCTACAATGATGTAACCATGCCCCCCGGCCAAGTGAGGGTGACATGTCATGAAATCAATGCCCCATTTTGCAAAGGGACCAACGGAGACCACAGGGTGAAGAGGAGCGGGATGTGACCGTATCTTGTTATTATAGGTCTGGAAAGCATGGCACTTTTGAACGACGATGATGCAGTCGTTAAATAAAGAAGGGCAAAAATACCCTGCTCGTAAAATCTTCTGGGCAGCAGCATACCCAGACATATGACCACCACAAGCTCCATAATGACAGTCATTCAGAGCTTTCTCGTCTTCGTCGAATGTTAAGCAACGTCGAAAAACAGAGTCAATCCATCGACGATAAAGAGTATCCACGAGGATAATATATTGACGTGCTTGATAGCGTATGCGACGTCGGTCAGTACTAGACAAAGTCGGCCAGAAATTCTGGGTTTGGAGATATATAATGATATCACCATACCAAAGATCATCAGTGCTAATAAGGAAAAGAGATTCATCGGGTAATGAATCAACTGCTATTGTTTCCATTTTAGAATGGGGAAAGTCGCATATCAACTCAACAAAAACTAAGGACTTCTTGGACTTGGTGCGTTCGAATTCCAAGTCAAACTCCTGGAGAATCACAATCCATTTAGAGTATTTTCCCCCTAGCAATTGACGGGTAAGAATGTGTTGCATAGGGTTGCAGTGAGAAATCATTGTAGTCTTGTGCGAGAGGATATAGTGCCGGAAGTGTTGGATGGCTTGGATGGCATCCAAGGCCCGTTTTTTGACATGTAAATACTTGATTTCGGTAGGCGTTAGACTTCGACTCACGTAGTAAATCACATGTTCATCGTTAGCATCATCCTCTTGGATGAGAACCATATCAATGGTGTAATCCGAGGCAGCAAGGTAGAGGAAATAATCATGATCGTAATCGGGGGGAAAGAGAAGCGGAGCACGCGGTAGGGACAATTTCAAAGCTTCAAAAACATTGTTGGCAATGGTATCCCAGACAAACTCTGAACCCTTTTTTAATAGCCGCGTAAATCCACGATTTTATCTTGGCATAATTTGGGATAAAATGACGAAGAAAGTTTGCTTTCCCCTGCAAACTTTGTAACTGGCGTAGAGTAGAAGGAGGAGGGAGATTAAGGATCACCTCAACCTTTAAAGGATCCACCTAGATCCCTTGACACGAAACGATAAAACCTAGAAGGCAACTGGATTCCACGCAGAAAACACACTTATGAGGATTTAAACGTATACGGTAGAACCGATAGCGAACGAAAATGGCTCGGAGGTGGGTTGGGTGATCGACTCGACGCATTGAGTGAGCGGGTAAATCGTCCAAATATGGTTGAACGGTGTGCTTGATATCATGGAAAGCATAAGACATAGCGTGTTGAAAAGTTTTGCCAACATTCTTGAGACCAAAAGGAAGTTTTCGATAGGAAAAAGTACCCCAAGGACAAATAAAAGCAGTCTTATGTTGATCCTCGAGAACAATGTTGATTTGATTATACCCGGAGAAACCATCCATGAGAGAGAAGATTTCACTTCCGGTGCAATCGTTGACAATTTGATCGACGAAGGGGGTAGGAAAGTTGTCTTTGGGACAAGCTTTGTTGATATCCCTATAATCAACACATACACGAATGGTGCCTTGTTTCTTGTCAATAGGGACAAGATTGGAAACCCAGTGTGTGAGAGCACCGGATAAATAAAGCCGTCTTTCAAAAGTTTCTCGACTTCGAGCTTTATAGCAGCCGCTTTACGTGGGTGAACTGGACGAAGGCATTGCCGGATGAGATTAACATTGGGGTATGTCTTTATCTCATGTATCACAATCTCAGGGTCGATACCCAACATTTCTTCGTAGCTCCATCCGAAGATATCATGAAACTCTTTTAAAAGGGACGTGTAGGTGACGACTTCATCAGAAGAACACGAAGCTCCGATATGGACATTTTCGACAATCCCAGGTTTGATGGATATGTCAAGGGGAATAGTGGGCGAGATATTTCTTAAGTTCCCTTCGGAAAACACATCATGTGCAGACTTAGGAACGGTGGAAATGACAACAACGGTCAACAGGGTCGAGATCCATTGATAGTTCTCAATGGTATGTTGCTCCAGAAAGAGGATGGAACGATGATGCCCATCATTCCAAGGGGTGTCCTCCATGACAGACATGATCATCTCGTCTATGGGAAAAATGACACGAAAAGGATCAGGAGACAACTCACCAAGAGAGGGGGTAGAAGGTGTTTTCGATTGAATGGCCTGATAGGCAGATTCAACCGGACTTAACGACATTGTGTCGCCAAAACGAAGATGATCTCCAGGGTCAGGTACTATCCAGGGGTCGTGAGACGCAGGAAGTTCATGAGGCAAGGTGGAGATCATGTTGATGGAAGCAACAGACGAGCGTGGAGCATCGGGCGGTGGAATGGGGAAAGTACCCATTAACGAAGAGTCTTTTAGAAGGCCTACACCGACGTTCTCATAACCCGGTGGGGTTTTAGTGATGAACGGGACATTGCCAGTACAAATATCTAAATTAAAGAAGGTGAGTTGGTCGACGGAGATGACCTTACCTTGATGTGGGAAACGTACCACATGGAAAAGGGTCGACACAACTACACACATGGAATTGATCCAGCTGCAACCAAGCAAAAGATTGTAATCAAGGGGAGTGTCAAAGACTTCCACTTCGACTTGGACCATTTTGCCTTCTAACATGATGGGCAACGAAGGGAGGACACCGTAGGGCTTAAAACTGGAGCCATTGAAGGCTTTAAGAGTGTTCTGGGATTCAGTCAAAGAAGGAGAGCCAATAGCTTTCCAACAAGCAAGAGACATAACACATGTCGAGGCACCCTCGTCGATAACGGTTCGGAAAATGTTTTTATCAGAAACAATCACTTGGATCTGGAATGCGAGTTGAGGGGGTAACCTTGGAATGTGATCCTCCAAGTAAAAAATTATTAAATTCGTATCCGTCGGATCGATTCCATCGATATCTTTCAACAATGCCTTCCATTGTGCGGGACAAGTTTGAAGGATTTCAAGGGCTGACATCGCAAAAGGTGCTTAGGCCAGATCTTCAACAATGCTGTAGTTCTGAGCAGCACGAGCATGAGGATTGAAAGATGATTTCCAAATGACTCCCTTTGGCGGGGGTCACAGAACTGTGTCGAGGTTCGATCGTTCGAGATGAAGAGGACCGTTGGTAGGTGGATTCATGGGAGAGGGTTGTGCCAAGGAAGGCAGTAGATCATCAACCTTCTCTTTAGAGGGAGAATAATCTTTGGCTCGAGTAGTGAGTGCAACGTCGCTCTACTTTGAATTGTCAGTACATATCAAAACATAGGATGTGGTAGAATATGAGGGTTGGTCATGAATGACCAACTGAGCCTATTGTTGAGACGGGAAGGGTTGGGACAAAACAGTCGGTGCAGGTAGTTTTGGAGATCCTTGAAGGAACTTAGTGACCTCGGCACGTCATGGAAAATCCTTTGTGTAGTGATCATCACCATAGATAAGACAAGGGTATTGATGTTTGTGCTTATCCCAATCTTCAATAGGTGTAGTTTTGGTTCGCTCTTCTTGAGAAGTATTTTTGTCCTCCTTATTCTTACCTCTCCCCTTTTTAGATTTGTTTTCACCGGATGGGGTAGATTGGACTGCATTTACCTCAGAAGTCTTGCCGGTGGGAGGGGTAGGAGACAGAGCATTTTGAACATTAGAAGAAGCAGGTTTGGGGTTTGTGCTTGAGGCGGAATGTGGTTGGGCCTGGAAAGTGCCAATCACACCGTCAGCTGCATGCGAGGCAGCTGGAGTAGTGGAAGTTGTGGAAGTGGAAGGACGAGGTAAATCAGGTAGTAAATCATAAAGGGTACCTGTTTGCGAGTAAACAAGGTCAAGATATTGAGCATGACTTATAGCCTGCTCTTCTGTGACCACTCCACCCATGGAAAGGTCAGACCGATGTCGTTCACAAACGATTTGGTGAACCATTCTGCCAGCAATTGATCGGGGAGTTTGAGTTTAATAAGACGTCGTCATCGTCGCCACCCATGAATGTGATCGGATATATGAGTGGCCCTGTTCTGTTTGAAAGAAGTCAAAATCTCGGTCCCCGTGTCATAACGAATTGGTAACTGATAGTGTGTGAGGAAATCCATAGCTAGGGTGTTGAAGTCATAGAAGAAACCTCGTGGCAATTAGATATACCACTTCACAGCAGAACCTGTGAGGGTTCGTTGAAAAAGACGTAAACGAATAGAATCATCCATAAATGAGTTGGATGAACACCATAGGTGAAAAGTCATAACGTGATTGTTTGGGTCCTCTCCCTCTTTGCCGTCGAATTTAGGAATGTCTGATGGTAGCTTGGCTGGTATAGCTGGCCATTGGGGAGAGTGACGAATTGTATCATTTAAAATCCTTGACAAATCCAGAAGATCCAAAGTGGCTATGAAGGGTAACTGTCGATTCACCTGTGGGTACTGGTGGCTTTGGGGAGGAAGCCCTATCGGCAAACCAATAGGACCATAAGCAGTCTGCATATAATGTGAAGACCCAGGTAGATTCGGTGGTGGTTGAAGAGGATAGTAGCTCATAATATTGCACCCTGGAACAGGGACTTGAGTTTGAGCATTCGTCCCCCAAATAGGATTGAACGAACCTGGATATGGTTGGCCCATACTAGGGGGTATTACAGACGTAGCTGGAAACTGTTGCCCCGCAGTCGATTGAGGAGGATGTTGTATCAACTGATACCAATACTGGGCCAAGGAGGGAGGTATGTTTTTCCCATAAGGTGGGGTCAGTCCTCCCATCGAAGGTGGTGTTCCAATTGGGGATTGTGTTCCAATTGGGATGTGCGTTCCAATAGGAATTTGCCTGCTAAAAGGGGGCGGCTGAGGCATACCACCTTGGTGAAATTTTCCACCAACGGGAATCTGGTAAGAGGGAGTGAATGACAGAATACCGCCACTAGGATTAAGACTGCCAGTAGAAGACGAAGAAGGTCCTCCAAAAGGAAATTGAGGGAGTGTTGGAATAAAACCGGGAAGGGAGTGCCCAGAAGAAGAAGGACTACCAGGAGAGCCAGATGGGGTTTGCGTAGGAGTGTGAACGAAAGCATTCAACGCATGGTATCTGGGTGGTAGTGTCGGAGTGACGTTGGGCATTCGTGGTGTGTTGATGGGAGAAATACTAACCGCAGTAAACCCGGTTGGAACACTCGTAGTGTGACGCAAAGACGTCCTGCCGCACGTCCCGCTCCCACCAGGACCTTCTTCACACAGGCCCGAAGAGTCAAAGAACTCTTCCAACTCCGCTCGGGAGTTCTCAATACCCACAGCTAACTCCTCGGCGATCTCCCCTGTGCTTGTCGGGAAATCGGACTTCGCGATTTCGTGAATACGGTTGACACAATTCTCGTGCAAATCAAAACCCCGAACCCCGACGGGTCAACAGTCAACACTTCTGTTTATCAGAGATTTCCCTATCGGGGAATCAGCACATGCAATGTCGTGATTCACTTACACTATGAATCCCCGAACCTTGAACTCCGATATGCCAATATGCGATGGCACGTGTGGATTTGACACCTCCACCTCTTCCTTCTATCGGCACTTCAATCCCCAATATGCCGATGTGCTTCCACCTGTACTCCACTTAGCAACCGTGGTCCCACATGCCACGTCACTTCGGGATTTCGCGGATCGCGAATCCGCGATGCAAGAATTCCTTGACGTCGAGAACCCCGATTCTCCGAATCCCGATTCCCCGAACTCCGACTCTAAGGGATCCTTTGACGCGTGTCCCACAAGTCAACGGTTGTGATTATATCGAGGAATCACAGGTCGCGATTTCACCGGTCGCAAATATTTTGCATCGCAAAACCCCAAACCCCGATTTTACGATGCCACCTGTCAACACCTCATGGTGAGGCCTAACGCCTTGACACCTGTCTCCCACTCGTGCTATCGAGAAATCGCGATTCAGGAATTCGCGTTTCCTGATGCACAAGGTCACAGTCCTTGCAAAGCCCCGAATCCCGACTCCTCGGGATCTTGTGCCAGGTGTCCCCGTTCTGATCGACGGCTCCAGTCAAATCGGGAAGTCGCGTTTTCACGAGGTGTAAAACTCTTACCTCGCCAATCCCCGAACGCCGAAACTCCGAAGTCCGATGGACCTTAATCCTCCTCGCCTGCACTTACGGGTTAACTCCCGCGTAACTCCTCCTTGATCTGACGATCCTCGGGATTTCGCAAAACTTCACGGGGATTACAAGTCGTTGATTCTCTTCCCCTTGAGAACTTATCCACTGCACCAGCTTCGTCCTGTGAAACTAAAGCAAAGGGTACTATCCCTCCTGAGCTTGGTCCCTCTCCTCCTCCAGAGACTCTGTACCAACTGCCCACGCTTGAACTTCCACAACTCTTGAAGTGTTGAGTTCTTCCGGACTATGTGCGCTCACAAAGACAATAGCCCGCGCCGTTCTTCTCTCAGACTTACTACTGAGGCTTCAATCTGACCTGCACTTCATCTGCATGGCTCGAATAACCCAACATGACTCTGGGAAAAAGAGAACAAAATTTCAACTGCTTAGCCTCCTCAATGCACTCTATGCGGAGGAATTCAACTGCACTCGATGCAGGAATCTCCTGACTTAAGAAGATAAACAATTGAAACTCATTCCCTCATTCTCTCAGGTTTTGAACCTGATAGGCAATCACATATGCAGCATATAGAAGATAAGCATAAAAAGAAGCAAGCATGAAAAAGCATAATATCAACAACACACAGAGATCAAACACATCCATGATATTGAATCAAAGCTTTCCTATTAATTCAATGTCTGTACATGGGGTTTCTTCACAAGCTCTCTGCTCTGTCTCTCTCTTGCTCCTGTATGAATGAGAATGATAATCCAGAATACGAAGGAGGGTGCCTATAATCCGTTTTCCCTCTCGAAAGCAAAAACTGTCTAATCTACAGTTAATTCCTATCTACCAACATTAAAATCATTAAATGCCTCCTTATCTATAATAAAATACAAAGGCACTTCATATGAATGAAAGCATTCAAGCAGCGGCGCAACAATCTCCAAAGCAAATAAAAAATGTATGTGCTGGCGCTGTCCAGCTGTATGTTCTTTACTCCACGCGCTGGCTCGCTTGAGGACGTCGTAGATGCTCCTGCATCATACTCGGCTCAAAAGATTTCATGGTCTCCTGTCCATGAGCTCCTGCACAGTCTGCCCCTATTTCTGTATAACGACCTCTGTCTCCCAGCTGGCATCCTCCACTGGGTGGTTCTTCCATTTTACCAGGTATTCAAAATATTGCTTCTTCCTGGTCTTTCTTCCAACTCTTTTGTCCAGTATGCACTCCATCTCGGGCTTCTGTGCAACTGGCAACTGCTTCTTCCATTGGATCATTGTTTCCTCAAAATTTCCAGCTCCTGCATCTTCGGCCTTATATGGGTATAAATCCGAAATATTGAAAATCGGAGATATCCCGATGCCCTCTGGCAACTCAAGCTCATAAGCATTTTCCCCAAACTTCTTCAGGACTTTGCATGGCCCGATTTTTTTCATCTTGAGTTTATTGTATGTTCCCCTTAGGAACCTTTCTTTTCTCAAGTGCGCTAAAACCATGTCTCCAACTTCAAACTGAAGCTGCCTCTTCCTCTGATCGGCTCTGCGCTTGTACTCCTGATTTGATTTCTGCAATCGTTGCTTCACCTCCGTGTGAAGTTCTTGCATCGCCTCTGCAAATTCTTCAGCCCTCGCGCTGCTAGTCTCAGCCTGTTTTGACTCTCTGAGCTCAGATACTCCTCGTGGCTATGTCCCATACAAAATTTGAAATGGGCTCTTACCTGTACTTCGATTCACCGAATCCTTGTACGCGAATTCTGCCTGTGGTAGGATCTGATCCCAACTGTTGTGATGCTCCACTACTAGGCTCCTCAACAAATCCCCCAAGCTTCTATTGACCACTTCTGTCTGCCCATCTGTCTGCGGATGGTAAGCAGAGTTGAATGCTAAGTCAGTCCCTAGCTTATTCCATAGCATCCTCCAGAAGTGACCTATGAACTTCGTATCCCTGTCCGAGACTATGCTTCTCGGCAATCCATGCAATCGCACAATCTCTTTGAAAAACAAATTTGCGATGTGGGTTGCATCGCTGGTCTTATGACACGGAAGGAAATGTGCCATCTTCGAAAACCTGTCCACCACTACAAAAATGGAATCAACGCCTCGCTGAGTTCTCGGTAAACCCAACACAAAATCCATACTGATGGCTTCCCATGGCCTTTCAGGTATGGGCAATGGCTGATAGAACCCTGTGTTCTGCTTTCGGCCCTTTGCATGTTGACATATCCAGCACCTGTCAACAAACCGCTTAACATCTGCCCGCATGCCCGGCCAATAATATGATTCGCTCAACTTGGCGAATGTCTTGTCATGTCCAAAATGACCTGCTAAGCCTCCACTGTGTTTTTCCTTCACCAAATTCTCTCTCATAGAGCAATCTGGAATGCACAATTGATTGCCTTTGAAAAACAATCCATCCTGGATCAGGTAGTCAATCCACGGACTCCTATCCCTGAGAACTGGGTTCTCGGCTGCCTCGTATGCCTCACCAAAGTCTGTGTCACCTGCATACATACCTTTTAAATTTTCAAACCCCAAGGTTTTGACCCTGAATTCCTGCAGCAACAAGCACTTCCTGCATAAGGCATCAGCCACCTTGTTCGCAGTCCCCGAAATGTGCTTTATCACAAATGTGAAATTCTGCATGTACTCTACCCATTTCGCATGCTTTTGATTCAACTTCTCTTGCTGACTCACGAATTGTAATGCGTGATTATCACTGTACAAAACGAACTCCTTGGGTATCAAGTAATGCCTCCACTTTTTCAATGCCTGTATGATGGCATAGAACTCCTTATCGTACGTGGAGTACTTCAGCTTGG
>ML799809.1:80372-98077 GCA_009831015.1 Picea engelmannii | reverse complement strand
TGGAATTTAACACTCCTTAACACAAGATGCTACTATGTGTTTTGTGCTTTGGAGAGTGTATCTCTCTTCCTACTCCAAAGCACTATCCTAGCTAAATGTTGGTGTAATAGAGCCCTAGAAAAGAGTTACTAGGTAAATTTTACAATTGCGCAGTGTTATTAAGAGTTGTTGTTTACTCAAAGGAAATGGAGATGAAACTTATGTTGTGTCAGACTCTGACCCAACAATGCATGGATGAAAATGAAATATATCAATTTTCGTTCAATGAATCCTATGTACGAGAGGGAAAGAGAAGTTTTCTGGATCAAACTTTGAACTACAAGACACAATTTCCTTTAAAATGCAAATGCAACAAATCACGCATCAATAACAATTCTCTATTGTTTCTTTTTTAATAACTTCAAGAATTTATTTTCGATACTTTCGAAAACGAAAAATGATTTTGAAAGAAAAACGTTTGTTCGCTTTTCAAAAAGGACCTACACCCTGATGGTGAGAGTGCAAAAAATAAAAAACCAATGAACAAGCAATGATAAAAACCCAAACCACTCTTTCAATGAAAACAAAAATAACAAGAAAACCAATTTAGTCTTTTCAATTGCATAAGAAAAGTGATCTTTCAAAGAATAAGCAAATTATAAAGACAAAGAAGCTCAACTTTCAACCGATCGTCGGTCCTTAATCAAACAAGCACACTTAGATTCCGAAATCAGAGAGTATAGCTTTGCCGAGAAAAGTCAAGAAATGAAAGTCAAGAACAGGTGACAAGAAGAGCCTTTGAAATCCTAAGACTGTTCATGCACAAGAAACGAAGACAAGAGAACATCAATCAAGGGTCCAAGAAACTCTTTTGAGGCATCTAAACTGATCTGGGCAATTCAATATGCAAAAACTGAAATCCAAAACTTTGAAAAAATGAGTTCGCAGGCTTAGAGTGTTACACAGTGTGAGAATGAGTGATTCTCGCAGGTGAGATTTGAGCAGAGTGAGAGAACCTCACACTGAACCTCAAGGCAGGGTGCGAACACTATAGATTCTCACAGGCTACTGTGGAGTGCAGTGCGAGAATGTCTGAAACTAGTCAAACTTTTGGAAAATGACACAAAATTTGAAGAGGCCTCTAGACCCAGAGGGTCTATCAGGGTATCCTGAAGACTCAGAGATTGATATGAATAGAGAAAGGTAAGGCAAGAGAAAATGGCCAAGGAAAAATACCAAGAACCATAATAAAATGGGTTATTTCCCCAGTGGAGTCGCCAATTTTGTTATCGAACTAATCGGTAGGTGCGGACACTAACAGATCTCCCTAGATCCACCTGGATCTAGAACAAAATAGGATAGGACATGACTCTTTCCCTAAGTTTTGACCATTGAATTAGTTAATAGAAAGGAACAAGTAACATACCTTTGTATTGCTTCCTAGGGTCTTTGTTTCTCCCGCTTCTCTCTAGTGCTCTCGTGAGGTCAAGACCAAGACAACACAAACCAACCAAAGTGAAGATAGCAAAATATATTCAACTGTCAACTTATGTATATGATCAAGGAATTACACAATAAAGTGAGAATAGCTTTATGGGAAAGGGACATGCCACTGTATCATATTAATTGAAAGTAAAGATTACAACCTGATCGCCTTGATGTCACAAGCTTCCTTTCGATGGCTCTTGGCTCCAACAAACACACACTTTCTCAAGCCTTGTATGAAGAAGATCAATTCCTCTTGATAGACTTGCTAGAGTCTCCAAGCTCCTGTTCAAGCTAAGTCCTTCACACAATTCTTTCACCAATTCTCCAATGAATCTTGGTTAACCTTTTCCATGATAATTCCATCAATATATAGGAGATAATGAGATGGTTACTTAGATAAGAATGATCCCACAATATCAGGGAATCCGGTACAAGGATAACCATTCGAATGGCAACCCATTCTTCTAGAAGATTCTCTTATAGAACCATCGAGAATTCATCTTTTTCCATGCTTTAGAGAAGGTTCGCACCCTAGCTATGTTACACAGTGTGATAAGTTCACACCCCAACTTAAGGCAGTCTGTGAGAATGGGTCATTCTCGCACCCTGGGATACTAGCAACCTGCGAACTCTCTTCAAAAATGAGTTTTTTGGGAAGAGATGAATATCATTTTTCTCAGGAGAAAGTTCTTATGAGGAGCCTGAGTACACCATCATCAATACACCATCATGATGACCAAAATCATAGGTAACACCTATAGGTGTCTGATGTTCTTTCCCTCATCAAATCCATTGTCCTACAACCTTTGTCATCATGGCATACTGATTTGCAAAAGTTGTAGTATGAACTCTTAGGCACTGTTTGGTATTTCTTCATCATTGGACAATGATATGGATCATGCTTCTCTGTCTTATATATATGACATAATATTCCTCCTTTTATAAAAGGGTTTGGTATTCCTCTTTCCATGTACTGCATGAAAGTTGGGAATTCATTCTTGTGGTGTCCTTCTATCCTACATGTGGTACACCAAACAACTTCTCTTTTGTCCTTACCCCTGTTATGGTTCAGTTGAAATGTTAAATTCTTCAGATCCTCCTTCGGCTCCTCTATTTTTGGATCTGTCTTCTGATATTGGTTCTCTTCCAGTTGTAAGGCTTCCTGCAGAGCCTCTTCGTGAGTTTGAAACTTTTGCTATCTCAAAGGGTATTTCAAGTGTGGTAGCAGGGAATTCACAAATAGATGTCTATGTTGCATATCTGTCATGACATACTTCAACTTTCCCTCCATTCATTTGAATCTCTTGTCAATATCCCACACATATTCTCTTGGTTTCTTTTTGATCTCTATCATCTCATTCATGTACCGATCCTCTGAGCTAGGCTTATGGAATTCATTTATCAACACCTTTTTGATATCTGTAATCGCACTTGTTATTCATGGTCAGCTGTTTACAACCAAGCTCATGTACCAATCTAGTGTACGGTCTCTTAGTGTGATCTCTAATTGCACATGTTTTGTATCATCATCTGTGATCTGTTTTGTTTCCCAGATCTTCTCATAGATGAACAAGTGCTTCTTAGGGTCCTTAGATTCTTCTCCCTTGAAATCTGGTCATCTGATGGTGGGATCATGTCCTGCCATCCTGAATGATGAACTACTAGCTCTGCCTGGTGTAGATACTTGACTACTACTTCCTAAACTAGCTCCTTTGTTTGTTGCTCCTTGACTAGATGTACTCCCTTTTGTCTTCCTTCCCCTAAAATTTGGTTTTCTAAATGGTGGTGTTCTTATTGGTGTATTAGTCACACATGGGTTGATGGGTTCCACATTGACACTGACATGGATGGGAGTTCTACCTTTGGTTATTTCCCTTGGACCACATGTCTTCCTTTCATATGTTGCACGTAGGATTTCCTCAATATTCTCCACAACACGAAGATCCTATACCTCTTCTTCATCACTTTCAAAGCCCTCTCTCTCAGCTATGGATCTCTTCTTATTATTCATGTTATATTGGTATGGTTCTCTGTTGCACATATTTCCATTATCTTCTTGATCTGATCTTCCTCCATCATGATTGGGTCCATGGTCTCCTTCTTTCCCTTCTCCATTTCTCCCTCCATCCTTCTAGCTCTAGTCATTGCTTCTTCCCTTCCCCCATGCATGCAGGGAGATTTAGCTGTTTGATGCCATTGTCATTACACCTTTGTTATACAATAAAATATTGATGGAATTATATATTGATAAGATATACCTACCTCTAGGTCCCTTCATGAACTCTTTCTCTACTTCTCTGTAAGACTTCATGGTATCTATTGCAAATTATGTGATAAAGCCCGCGACAATACTATCTAGCCAGAAATCCATTGCGCGTGTGAATTTGTTGTCTTCTTGTTGTAACTGCACAATCTCCACAAGATTCCACTCTAGATGTCTAATCTGATTTCTAGGGTGGTTCTCTTTCAACCTTAATATCCACTCCTATAGTACATGTGGGAAATCATAGAAAAATGCTTCATGCAAGTCGCCAAAAATGTATTTGTCCAATTATTTGCACAGTGTTATTTTAGGGTTTTTGTTGTTTTTTTGCGCAAACTCCAGCTCCTTTGTCTTCAAGCATGTTTTGATCTCCTCTTTTGTTGGATTCCATGGTATGAACATCCCCTCTATACTGTCATTTTCTGCGCGATTCTTTCGCGGATCCCTCTCACTCAATCCCATGCAATTTCAGCCAGCAACATAACCATTTGTTGGTTGTTTCTTTCCTCTAACTACGCCTTTGTTGACCCAAGTTCAGATCTACTATGGTTTCCAACAAAGCCCTCTAAAACTATCGACCCTCCTGGTAAACTAGAAGGCAACACAATGCATATAATGCACTTCACAATCTCACCTAAGATTGTTCTTATGGGTGGCTGCAACGCTCAGGTGATTGCATCCTAGGAATGAGTGGAGGTCTGGGATTACACTATGATATTCATTTATTTACTCTAAAATTCATATTATATTGAATATTTTGTCATTCTTATTCAAGCATGTAAAATAGAAAATCTAACTAAGTCATTCATGCATGTAAAATAACAGATCTAACTAAGTCATTCATGCATTTGTCTAACATCTAATCATTGAAAGTAAAGGAAATACACAATATTCAATCACATAACACATGATCTACCGTCTTTCACCCGCTCCTGAGCTACGTCCACAAAGATTTGGATCCTCTGCTCTTTTATTATGGTGTTTCCAAAACTACAATGTCACTCACATTACAACTCTCCATAAAATGGGTCAAGATCTACAATGAGGTGGACTAGATCACACCAGGCTCCTCATCCTGTGATGTAACCCTCAAGATCTACCTTATTTCCTCTCCTCATCTCGACAACTTACAAAATGAGACCAGATTTTACATACATTCTGAACCACAACCAAAAACCCAAACCAAAACCAATAATAGTCTTCGAACAAAACCACAACAAATCTCTACCTAGACCTCCTAGGTACCTATTTATACATTTTTTTGGCTTACCAACCATTACATTCTTTTACCAAAACCCTAAACCTAGCATAGTTAGGTCTTATTGCATGCACGCCTCACATGCTTTCCTCCTCTGCATGCGTGTTTTCTTTCCATGTGTTTCTTTTCCTGCCAGTTGCATTTCTCCCACATCATGTTTTTCTCTAAAAATGGGCATGCACCCAAAAATCCACCATGTCTCAAATAGGTAGCTTGTTTCTCATCCTTCTGGATCTTGGGAAACTATATTCTTTGATACAGTCGATTATCAATCAGTTCAACCCACCCAAACCTCACAGTATCACTAGAGACCCACATCAGGACAATCTAGTGATGAATTAGATATATTCTACCTCAATAGTCATTTTTTTCCCTCTACATTTAATCATTGTGGGTTCGGTTCCCGATACTTGACCAACATGTCTAGAAAGTGGGGATGAGATTGCCATTTTTAGTGTTGAAAGAATTTCAACAACCCACAATATAGTAGTGCCGCCAATGCATGTTGGTATCCCATTGCTATCAAGTTGTCAAACTCATGATCACATAAATTCCACTTGATCATGATGATAGGATGTCCTTCACAATGCACACACAAACCCCTATCAACAAAAATTGGAAAATCCTTGAGCAATCTCAATAGATCTAAAAATTTTCAAGGTGGTTGTGCCTAAGTTTTTCGCACTAGGGAAGCCAAACATAGGTTGGTGTTATTGAGCCCAAAGAAATACTGTGGCCATGTATTCCACCTTCTTGCAAGCTTCCCCCAAAAAACATTTCCCTCGAAAAGAAATAAAAATCCAATGAAAATATAGAAAAGGGACTCAAGAATTACCTAAAGTTGACGGTCCATAAACCCGACATCTGAATCTCTTGCAATCTTCTCTGAAAGATATAACTAGGAGTTATTTTTGCCAAATCTCTCTAGTTTCACCAAGGGAAAATGTGAAAATGACGTTTTTTTACCACAAAGAGTTATTTTTACCTTTTAGGTCAATAAAAACCCTTTTCACAACAAACACCAAGTAAGTTGCTTCTAGCATTTTTAGTTTTGGAGCATTTGTTGTCATTTTTATGAGTTTTTTCAATGGATTTTTAACCTTGGGATATTGTTTTGACATGTTACAGGGTTTTAGTCACATTTTTCTAGTATTGCAAAAAAATCTATTAAACTTGAGGTATGTGTCTCAAACTGGCATATAGGAATAGGTTTTTCCCTATATCATTGTTTTTCATTATTACCTGTCCATTTTTTTGTCAGAATTCATTAGGTTCGATCTGACCAGGTTGTGACATTAGCCTCTCTGGTTTTGTATGTCGTAACTTGAACAGTAGTGGCTACCCTCCATGGGTGCCCTAGTTATCACCCTAATGTCCATTTGGCGCCCATGATGTGATTTCTTGTAGGATCAAGAGCCCTCTTGTAGATTCACCATGACTAAGAGTTGAGACTCATTCCTCTCTATTCATATATTCTTTGACCATATCCCAAGTGGGTTCCCATTATTTTATGTTATTTTATTGTTGCATATGCATTTATTAGTCATGTCTTGGTGCCTACTTTTGCATTATTGTTTTTGCGTTTTTTTTTTCCTTGATCCCACTTACCACCATTGCAGTGACACTTGACCTCTCACCACTTGCATTATTTTACCTCCATTTTGTGACCATCATCCATTGAGAGAACCATTGTTATGAGTGAACCTAACTTTCCATTACCCTATTTCATTCACGTTGCCTAGGTCAATTTGTCACGTTTGGAACATATATGCATGTCAATAAGCTGGTTAGTATATCCATATGACCTAAATTTGAACACTTTTTGTACTCATTAAACCATGAAAAAGACACCCCACGAGTCTACTTTTAAATCTTTTTTGTGTTCATAAAAACTGAATGAAAAATAAATTGTCGAACACACTTTTAGCTCTCTCTTTTTTATTGTTAAAACATGAAGGAGACACTAAAAAAAAAAATGATTTTTTTTACCATTGATCCATATTTATAAAATTGGCATCATCACATGTGTCACCCTTGAACATGAAACCTATTTACATCATTGTCTTACATTTGGGTTATATCTTTCCTAGGAGTCATATACCATACATATGAGTCACATACTCCTCCAAATGGTTACTTTTTCAATCATTATGGAGAGTGATTCAATGACTCATACATTGTTGCACTATATTAGTGGTACTCTTGAGTCTTGTTTTCAAGATATCATTGTGTCATGTTATATGTTCAAGGGATATTAATCCTTTGTTAGCCATCTATTATCATGTTGACCATCTGATTCGACCATCCCCGTGTCAATTGTACTTGATGATTCTATCTCTTCACATAATCTCTCAGTGTATGTTTTGTGTTGATTGATGGGGGATATATTAAGGCACTCCTTTGAAGAATCTCTTACTATTGACTTCAACAAATTATCTAGGAGAGGGATATAAAAAAATATAGTACCTTATAACTCATAATCCTCAGTGGTAGGCTTCCTCACAATTGATAGTGGGTTTACCTCATTGACTCCTAATCAATTGATTCTACAAGTGTTCGAAATTATATCCTTTATTGACACTCACTTAATTGGAATAGGTACCTTGGGGTCCATTTTCATCATTGGTGGGTCCCCTCGCATCTGTTAATGGTATACCTCAATGACTAGTAATCAGATGATTTCTACCATGTTCAACATCAACTCATTTATTCACATGTTGTAGGATCATACCATCAGGGTTTGGGATGAAGACCTTGGGTTTGGGGTCACATCACTCTTTTATGCTACCCCTCCTAATTTGTGATGGATTATATCACTATTGTATGAGTACGTTGAACACTATGGGGGAACTCTCATTGGTGCTCAATGTCTTCTTGATATATACTGTGACATAGATCCACGTTGTATTTTATCGTGGCTATTATCTATTTGTTTACATGGATCCACTATGTACTTTTTCATGGCCATGGTATTTCATTTCATTTCATGGATCCATAGTGAATTGTGTTTCCATCCATGCTCTATCTCTCTCCCGAGCATGGTGTTGTTGTTAGAATATAGAGGATTGTGCTCGTTTAACCATTGACAATACCCTCATCACCCAACCACAGGCCTTAGGCCACCCTCCGAGCACCTTGACCTTGACCGAGAAGAGAATTCTAGCTGCAATCTATAGCCAAGAGAGGCTAAATGCACCAAGCAAAAAAATAGAAACTAAACTGAATAGATGATCCCACCCAGAAGCTAGCGCACCACTCTCCCAGCTTTCCCAGAAAACCTGCACACCAAACTGCTACTGCCTCCAACTGCCTGCGCAGATATTGCTCTCACTGCAATTGCTGAGATGACAAATAATGAAACTGGCGCCCTGTATTTATAGTGGACTGGCTAGTCTAACTGGGGCCGACTTGGCCAGTCTAACTGGGCCGACTTCTTCTTCTAGGCATCAATAAATTCAATATAAATATATTTGTTTAGCCGACATCCTATCTAGGGTTTCCTTCAATTCTTTGCTTCCTTCCGAAGGATTCTAGTCTCGTCATAGGTCATCATAGAGGTTCATACCTCCCGAAGCTACCATAATATTAACACTCCCTCCTAGCTAGGGAGGTGTTAGAACCCTATATAATAGGGAATAAGTGTTATGAATAATATTTATCTTTTTCAGGCATATGTGTTCGCTCATGACGCATGGTGAAGGAGGCGAAAGGCGCCCGACACTGACCAAGCATAAGATGAGTGCTTGTGCGCGAGCTCCAAAGCGAGTTCCGGTGCATTTTTAGCAAAAAATGGTGGATTGGTTTGAAGTGGTAAAAGTTTAAATCTGGTGGGCAAATGCAAACTTGGTTTGTTTGTCAAAATTTGGTCCTTTTTAGCAAATTTGGCCCCTCAGCCTTTATGCAGAGTTTGGCTTGTTTATCAAAATTTAAATATTTTTCACCAAAATGTATATTGGCCTAGGGCCAACCCCCTAATGCTCGACACCAAGGAATAAGCGCCATTCCATGTACCAAGAGAAAACACACAAGCCAGCGCCAACACCAAACTCCAAAGCCCGAGCCTTGGGCTCACTCCATTGAAACACTTTGCATCTATTGGAAAATATCAATACCCTTGTGTATTCTCTTCTCGTGAATGTGGGATATTGCCCACAGAAAATCAAAAAATATATGAAACACAATTTCTAAACCCTATGACAGGTGTTGAATCAGATTAAAGGTGTCGAAACGCAAGGAAGCGCGCAAGCATAGAAGGTTATGAGGTGTCAAGGTCGCATATCTAATCTTCGCTTGGAAAATGGATGAGGACTAAAACATCTTCTTGTTATCAAGTGGAAGTATGAAGAAGCAAAGGCTGCTGCATATTATCATCATGGATTGATCTACCCCTCCCGGTGCCTTTGCCTTTTCCAATTCATTCGACTTTCATCGTCCTGTTCCAGTGGCCAGTATCCCACCTTACAATCTACCTGGTCAGGGTGTATATGACAGGGGAAGCCAAGGCATCCATCAGTCATCCTATGATGTTGGAAGCAACTCATCATCTCTGTCAAGATCTCATTTATATCCATCAGACAGTCTGCAATCATTTTTGTATGGTGTTGGCTCTTTTCGTGGATCAACCAATTATGGAAGTTATAACATTGGCAGTGGTGTGCCTCCAGCAACTTCTTACCAGTCTTCATATTTACGTTAGGTTTGCTTTTCTTTTATGGTGTTTTGGAAGCCATGTCCTGAGCATTGTCGGGCGTTCAATACTAAACAGCTAAAATCAGAGGTCGATGAATACCTCAAGACACGCCAGCCAATGGATTTTTTAGTGATTATTGTTTAAGAGAGGGGTTATTGTGGCTTGCCCATCATGCTCCTTTACAACCGATTATTTATCCTTCAGACATTAGAGATCTGGTTTGGAATCTTTGGACCCTCACTTGAAAGGCCCTCTTAAATGTGAATCCATCAAAAGTGACACCGAGGGATTGTATTAGCGTTTTCAATCAGGCATTAGAAAGAACTGAAAGTGACATTGTTTCTGCAGTGTAGAACAGTCTTCCTGGTTGGCCACCTCCTGAAATTAATGTGCTTGATGATATGGTGGAAGGTGGAGTTCTAAACTCATATTTTCTGAAGTCTGGATGGAACGTGGTTTCTAACATTGATTCAATTGTTCATGCACTCAGAGTGTACAAGCTCCCTGACTTTCCTTCATTAATTTGGGATCCTGTTTCTGGTGGGGTCAAATTGCAAGAGTATTCATTATTGAATTTACATTCTCAGATTAGTACATTGGATGAGGTCCAAGAGCAGAAAGTGTTCCTTGAGTAATCCTTATGTCAATATTTGAGCGAGATAAGATTGGCAAGAAAAGGTGATTTAATGATGTTGAAGGAGGCTGATTTATTGGTACAAAATGAATACTCTAGACAGAGGTGGCAGAGCAGTTAAGCACAGGTGGCAGAGCAGTTAAGCACAGGTGGCAGAGCAATTAGACAGAGGTGGCAGAGATGTTCTATACTTCAGGAAATGGTTAGAGCACCGTCTCTCCAACTGCCAACACAACATCAACAACCTTTAGTAAATTCGGGACAACGAAGCAGCAGATATAAAATTTAGTTTCCATTTGATTTGTTGTCTAGTTTATTATAGAAGACAAACTACAGGTGTCAAAAGAATTAAATCATTGTAATTGTTATCTATTTTTAGAAAAGAGAGGTAGATCCCACATCTTTGCAAGGTTGGGGGGATTTTTTATTATATATACACATGTAAAAGACTAGAAAGGGGTTCGACTGGGACTGGGCTGATGAGGAGAGGGTCAGACCTGTAGGAAATTTCTTTTTCTTTTGCTGGACAGTGGGCTATGTTAAGCCAAAAAATTTTTCTGTAATCTTCAAATGATCTCTCAGTAATGGACAAGTTTTTCATAGGATTCATGTGTGGAGATATTGGTGATGTTTTTCTCTGTTTAATGTTTTTCCTGTGATCATTATGTTTGTTTTCAGTTCTTATTATCAGAAGGAAAGTAATGGAAGAAGAATTTATCAGCAGATACTCTGCCTCTGAGCTTTTGATGATCTTTATGTTTTCTGCTAAAGCTTAGTTCAGGAATTATAAGCTGCTCTTGTGCCTGGTTTTTACCTCCCCTACTTCTTCCTAAAACCGACGCCATCAAAGCTTAAATCGATCCAATGTTTCTTCTACCTTTTCCTATGTAAAACTCTTGTCCAGATCTGAGATGTGAATCACTTTTTAATCGCAGACCCCATTTTCCCAATGGCCCTCCTTGCTGTCCCAAAGTAACCATTTCAAAATCAAAACCCTATACTTTTATAGCTAGCCTAAAATCCATCCCCTACAAACCAAGTTAAATCTAAAAGAGAGATCCATCTCTGAGTCTTGGAGGGCTAGATCCAAGACTCGAAGCGGTTCGAGGTTACCTCTGTGATTTCCTCAGCAGCCTTAGGCAAATTACAGAGCGCTAACATTTTTGTCGACTCCACTGGGGAATTCTACAGAGCTGCACTTCAAGTTCAGTTTTGACTTCTGATGGTGAATAGAAGCCAAACACCGGAAGGTTGTACCATTCACCTGGTGACTCCATTGTTCAAGATCCCAAGCTTCAAATTTCACAAGCGACTTCACTACTGAAGAATCCATATTTCAAAGCCTTGATGATGCTTCAAGATGACAGGGTATGTGGCAAATCCTACGTATTGTGAAGCCATAGAAGAATGCAGGGGTGAGTTAGCAGATTTACAATTTGATGAAGTTTCATTAACAACTGTATTTCATTGTTGTAAATTGAAAAATTATTCTCATAAAAGTAGAATTTGTGTTCTTGAGCTGTTGGCTGAAAAAATCGAAAGGGATATTGAGCTCTTGAATACTCAGATTCAGTCTTACAGTTTCCAAAATCCAAAGAAATTTTATGAGAAACTCACGTCTCCAAAACCAAAAGATATTGTATCATCTTTCGATTTTTTGATTGCTGAATATTTTGTTTGTAAGCATAAGTCTGAAATTGAACAGTTGTAGTCATGGTCTGATATTGAGGACACGAATGGGAAACTTATCCATGTTAAAATGCTGAAGGAATACCCGGAGAATCAACAAATAGATCATATATTTTTTGACCCGGTTGCAAATTATATGGAGCTCTTTTTCAGTGTAACTGTTCAAACATGTTTTTTTTGCAAGAACCCGAGCTATCACTAGCTGCCAGTACATATTTCAGTCTTGATTTTCATCAAACACGATGAGGAAACCCAATCATGGGATCACCTGTTGGGTTGGCTTCATTGGCACTTTTCCATTACCTGATTGAAGCAGTAACTGTTAGCAAAGTAGGGTAGGTAGGAATGCGCCAATAAGCTCATTAGAATGAGCATCTTTTCTTTTCCGTCTCTTCATGGTTTTATTTTCAGTTTATAGTTTGGGGGCAGCCCAATGATCAGATGGTCGGTGAAATTCAGAGTTCAACGATTCTAGACACCTCCTTCGGAGCTATCTTCCCCAGGTGGAGCCTATGTTAGAACCCTATATAATAGGGAATCAGTGCTATGAATAATATTTATCTTTTTCAGGCATATGTGTTCGCTCATGATGCATGGCAAAGGTGGCGAAAGGCGCCCGACACTGACCAAGCATAAGATGAGTGCTTGCGCGCGAGATCCAAAGCGAGTTCCGGTGCATTTTTAGCAAAAAATGGTGGATTGGTTTGAAGTGGTAAAAGTTTAAATCTGGTGGGCAAATGCAAACTTGGTTTGTTTGTCAAAATTTGGTCCTTTTTAGCAAATTTGGCCCCTCGGCCTTTATGCAGAGTTTGGCTTGTTTATCAAAATTTAAATATTTTTCACCAAAATGTATATTGGCCTAGGGCCAACCCCCTAATGCTCGACACCAAGGAATAAGCGCCATTCCATGTACCAAGAGCAAACACACAAGCCAGTGCCAACACCAAACTCCAAAGCCTAAGCCTTTGGCTCACTCCATTGAAACACTTTGCATCTATTGGCAAATATCAATACCCTTGTGTATTCTCTTCTCGTGAATGTGGGATATTTCCCACATAAAATCAAAAAATATACAAAACACAACTTCTAAACCCTATGACAGGTGTTGAATCATATTAATGGTGTCAAAATGCAAGGAAACGCGTAGGCATAGAAGGTTATGAGGTGTCAAGGTCGCATATCTAATCTTCGCTTGGCAAATGGCCGAGGACTAAAACATCTTCTTGTTATCAAGTGGAAGTATGCAGAAGCAAAGGATGCTGCGTATTATCATCATGGATTGATCTACCCCTCCCGGTGCCTTTGCCTTTTCCAATTCATGCAACTTTCATCGTCCTTCTCCAGTGGCCAGTATCCCACCTTACAATCTACCTGGTCAGGGTGTATATGACAGGGGAAGCCAAGGCATCCATCAGTCAGCCTATGATGTTGGAAGCAACTCATCATCTCTGTCAAGATCTCATTTATATCCATCAGACAGTCTGCAATCATTTTTGTATGGTGTTGGCTCTTTTCGTGGATCAACCAATTATGGAAGTTATAATATTGGCTGTGGTGTGCCTCCAACAACTTCTTACCAGTCTTCATATTTACGTTAGGTCTGCTTTTCTTTTATGGTGTTTTGGAAGCCATGTCCTGAGCATTGTCGGGCATTCAATACTAAACAGCTAAAATCAGAGGTCGATGAATACCTCAAGACACGCCAACCAATGGATTTTTTAGTGATTATTGTTTAAGAGAGGGGTTATTGTGGCTTGCCCATCATGCTCCTTTACAACCGATTGTTTATCCTTTAGACATTAGAGATATGGTTTTGGAATCTTTGGAACCTCACTTGAAAGGACCTCTTAAATGTGAATCCATCAGAAGTGACATCGAGGGATTGTATTAGCATTTTCAATCAGGCATTAGAAAGAACTGAAAGTGACATTGCTTCTGCAGTGCAGAACAGTCTTCCTGGTTGGCCACCTCTTGAAATTAATGTGCTTGATGATATGGTGGAAGGTGGAGTTCTAAACTCATATTTGCCGAAGTTTGGATGGAACGTGGTTTCTAACATTGATTCAATTGTTCATGCACTCAGAGTGTACAAGCTCCCCGACTTTCCTTCATTAAATTGGGATCTCGTTTCTGGTGGGTTCAAATTGCAAGAGTATTCATCATTGAATTTACATTCTCAGATTAGTACATTGGATGAGGTCCAAGAGCATAAAGTGTTCCTTGAGTAATCCTTATGTCAATATTTGAGCGAGATAAGCTTGGCAAGAAAAGGTGATTTAATGATGTTGAAGGAGGCTGATTTATTGGTACAAAACGAATACTCTAGACAGAGGTGGCAGAGAAGTTAAGCACAGGTGGAAGAGAAGTTAGACAGAGGTGGCAGATATGTTCTATACTTCAGGAAATGGTTAGAGCACCGTCTCTCCAACTGCCAACACAACATCAACAACCTTCAGTAAATTCGGGACAACCAAGCAGCAGATATAAAATTTAGTTTCCATTTGATTTGTTGTCTGGTTTATTATAGAAGACAACCTACAAGTGTCAAAAGCATTAAATCATTGTAACTGTTATCTATTTTTAGAAAAGAGAGGTAGAGCCCACATCTTTGCAAGGTTGGGGGGATTTTTTATTATATATACACATGTAAAAGACTAGAAAGGGGTTCGACTGGGACTGGGCTGATGAGGAGAGGGTCAAACCTGTAGGAAATTTCTTTTTCTTTTGCTGGACAATGGGCTATGTTAAGCCAAAAAACTTTTCTGTAATCTTCAAAAGATCTCTCAGTAATGGACAATTTTTCCATAGGATTCCTGTGTGGATATATTGGTGATGTTTTTCTCTGTTTAATGTTTTTCCTGTGATCATTATGTTTGTTTTCAGTTCTTATTATCAGAAGGAAAGTAATGGAAGCAAAATTTATCAGCAGATACTCTTCCTCTGAGTTTTTGATGATCTTTATGTTTTCTGCTAAAGCTTAGTTCAGGAATTCTTAGTTGCTCTTGTGCTTGGTTTTTACCTCCCCTACTTCTTCCTAAAATCGACGCCATCAAAACTTAAATCGATCCAATGTTTCTGCTACCTTTCCCTGTGTAAAAGTCTTGTCCAGATCTGAGATGTGAATCACTTTTTAATCGCAGACCCCATTTGCCCAATGGCCCTCCTTGCTATCCCAAAGTAACCATTTCAAAATCAAAACCCTATACTTTTATAGCTAGCCTAAAATCCATCCCCTACAAACCAAGTTAAATCTAAAAGAGAGATCCCTCTCTGAGTCTTGGAGGGATAGATCCAAGACTCGAAGCGGTTCGAGGTTACCTCTGTGATTGCCTCAGCAGCCTTAGGCAAATTACAGAGCGCTAACAGGAGGTATGGTCTTGAGCACAACAGACCATTCAACTGGTAACACCACGAGCACCTGTCATTATTATTCGACTGGATAATCTCCCATGACAACTGGTACAATATCAATTTATAGAACACACCTGTGTCTATTCCAGGAGTACACAACTACTCAAACTTTGTGAAACACAATCACAAACTGTCCTTCATAACAAATAGCAAACTGCATATAAACAATGTTATGATAAAAACTGTATCATCTGGGCCAATCTTTCACTCACATCTGTGAGATCTGAAAGAATGTCTGCCACCACAGTAGTCTTCATCTGCATAGAAACAATGTTATCATAAAACTGAATCAACTGGGCCAATCTTTCACTCACGTCTGTGAGATCTGAAAGAGTGTCTACCCTCAGTATATAACATCAATAATAGGTTATCTACCCCAATCTTCTCAACCAAGGAAGAAGGATTGTTTCTGATTTCTGAACCTGGACCATTTCCCACCCTGGGCCATTCTTTCGACACTAAACAAAGTGTAATCTGGAGAGAATGAGTCTGCCCTTGAGAAATGCTTGGACCATTTCTTACCTTGGGCCATTCCTCCGACACTAAACAAAGTGTAACCTGGAGGGAATGAGTCTGCCCTAAGGAATGACTATCCTGGACTATTCCCCACCCTGGGCCATTCCTCCGACACCAAACAAGGTGTAGCCTAGAGAGAATGAGTCTTCCCTCGATGAATAACTATCCTTGATTGCTGAGCCTAGACTACTCCCCACCCTGGGCCATTCCTCTGACACCAAACAAGGTGTAGCCTGGAGCGAATGAGTCTACCCTCGAGGAGTAACTGTCCGGACCATTCCCCACCCTAGGCCATTCCTCCGACACTAAACAAGTGTAACCTGGAAAGAATGAGTCTACCCTCGAGGAATGTCTATCTTGCATCAACTTCCAAACATACGATTCTTCGAAACTGCTCACAATTGTGAACTTCAAAAGAATGACTGCCCGGCGAGGCGGACCATTCTACTTGACCACTACTCAGAGTGACTGCCTAGAAGAATGACTGTCCTAGAGCACTCCCCGTAATGGGAAGTCGTTGTCTATGATACATCAGCAATCAGTATGCCTCCCATGTTAACTACAATGGGAAGCCACTGTCCGTCAGAAATCTCAATCCACTTTCCGAACAGGAAAGCATCTATCCAATCTGGACTCTTACAAAAATAAATAACATTTTCAATTCTCCCTCCTAACTGGAGAGTTATTTTAATCACATAAATAGATATTTTTGCATACCTTCTCTATCCTGGATATTCTTCCCTTTCAGCTAAGGGAGTTATTTCCACGATCCCCATCTTCTCTCGGAAATATGCAAACTTGATTATGGAAAGAGGCTTTGTCAGGATATCTGTTGTCTGCTCATCAGTGGGGATATACTCGAGCTTTACCTCTCCTTCCTGGACTTTATCTTGGATAAAGTAGTATTTGATCTCAATGTGCTTCGACCTTTCATGAAACACTGGATGCTCGGATAATATTATACAACTCTGATTATCACAATATATTCTGGTTGATTCTGGAGTCTGATCAAATAAATCGGATATTAACTTCCTTAGCCATACTGCTTCTGTGCATGCTTCACAAGCTACCATATACTCTGCTTCTGCTGTACTATGTGTGACATACTTCTGCTTCCTACTGCTCCAAGATATCATAGCGGAGCCCAAGCTGAAACACATACCTGAAGTACTCTTTCTTTCTTCTGCACTTCCTGCCCAATCAGAGTCTGTGAATCCATGAAGTTGGATATCACTGGATGCGGTATATTTTAAGCCATAGTTTATTGTCCCACGAATATATCTTAAGACATGCTTTGTAGCTATCCAATGCTCTTGTCTCAGTTCCACCTGTAACTGACTTAATGTATTTACAGAAAAGCAAATATCTGGTCGAGTATTTACCAAATACATCAATGATCCAATTAGTTCCTGATATAGAGATGGATCTACTGGATCGAAATCTGGGACTTTCACTTTTTTTATATCCGCATTCATAGGAGTGTCCATGGACTTACAGTCCATCATTCCAAACTTCTGAAGGATCTTTATTGCATACTTTCCTTGTCCAGGGAATACTTCACCATGCTTCTTCCATACTTCTAGTCCCAAGTAATAGTGCATGAGACCTAGATCTTTCATATCAAACTCAGAGGATAAATCCTTCTTGCACTGAATGATTAGAGATTCTTCACCTTTTATGAATAGATCATCAACATATAACAGTAGAATTACAGGTGCATTGTTCACGACTTTGTAGTAAAGGTTTGGATCTGCATGACTCTTGGAAAAACCAAGTC
>ML799809.1:29692-66106 GCA_009831015.1 Picea engelmannii | reverse complement strand
TATTTACCTTTTAAAATCTCTTAAACCACTTTGATTACTTTGACCTTTTGGGGCTTCTAGATGACATATGAGGGTCCTCCAACTTCGTAAGGCCATAACTCTCAAACCGTGAGGAGTTATGTGACATTATACATACCACCAGAGATGGCATGAAATGTACTATCCATATAGAATAGTATTATCTGAAAACATATCATAACTCATACCGTTACCCATCAAACAAACTTAGGTCCATTACCCAAACCTGGGGTCTCCAACTTCTCATGACCATAACTCTCTAACCGTGAGGAATTATGTGACGTTCCACATACCACCGGAAATGGCATGACAAACATCTTTATCCACAAAGCGTCTTCCCATGAGGGCTTTCACCATAAGGGGACCACTTTGTAGTTCATCGATATTTACTTCTTATCAACCATGAGAAAACAATAATGAGTCATATTTACATCAAACAATATTGGGTCCATTACCCAAACCTTTGTGCTACAGGGCTTTCTTCAAGGGTTGACATCAATGACAACCAACCTTAATCAACTCCAACCTCGCCAATATAAATCGAGCAATCCCACAATCCGACCCTTCGATAAGTTTTTCACAATTTGTTGCCAACTCCCCTAATACATTGAAGGAGTTTGTATTAACTCCTTTGATGCATCAAAGGAGTTCCTATCGCTTCTTATGATGAACTTTGGCATACTTCATGTTGAGTATTTCTATGTGTATCAGAGACTTTACCACCAATTCCTTCGATATACATTGAAAGACTTGCAGCCAACTTTGTTGATTTAAAACTCCCCACCTACTCGCATTTATTACCGGAACTCTCCCAAAGATTATAAATAAGCATTCACCCTTGGCTATTCCTTTTTCATCCAACGTCGAGTGAAGGAGAGAAGACCCAAATAACCAAGCATGAAACTCTTCGCCCCCAACCAGTCAACGTCCTCCATATGTCCTTAAGCATCATGTAATCCCTTGATACCCCATTTTGCAATTTTTCTAGGTTAGGGTTTTTGTGGTCACACTTTTATCTTGTTATATATCCTTTTGGTTCAGGCTCCCCAAACATTTCAAATAATCCATCCCCTACTCATCCCACAACATATCCCAATCCTCTCGACCCATAAGAAACACTTGATCCTAACTTTACATACCATATATCTAGCGCAACACTAACTTACACAATTTCATTGGTCATGGAATCATCACAGATACAACCCCAAAAACCCTAAATCCTAGTTAGAAGGCAAGAATTCCAACCTATTTTATTTGTTTTCACTAATATTAATATTTTCCATTGAATCCAAAACCGATCAATGATCTTGAAACCTATTTTCTGAACGACAAAAAGCCCAACCCCTACAGGATTGACCATTTTCAATACTTAATTAGTTTTCGAAGAACTTGGTAAATAAAAAACCTCGGGGTTTAAGCCTATGGAACCATTAGATAAGTTGAAAACAAATCGTCTAATTACTTCAAATGAGTTAGCATCAACTCCTCTGATTTAATCCCTTTAGAGACTTTCCCACATCTAAACCTTTGTTGTTATGTACCCTTATATACCAAATTTCCCATCAGAGCAGTTAACCTTGACTTATCTCATCTGCAGGTAAAACTTTTGGGCCACTTCACAAGAATTTTTGATGGCGCCTCTTCCCCTACATACCCCGCAGGGTCTCTGCGCCTGACCTCCCGGTCTTTAAGGATCGTTCAACATTCACCTTTGAGCCGAATCAACCCCTTGGACTCCCAATGGAATCCCTGTGAAAAACCCGGTCCACAGGTCCTTATTTCATTCTCACAACTTTCTTCACTTAACCGTGACCTTTCCCTAATCTTATTTTCAGGTTTCGGGGTTTCGCGTTCCCTGTCGTCAAGAGTTCTTTACCTCTTCAATCCCCGATCATCAATGAGCTCTCCGTCGGCCTTAGCCCCTCTTGGCTATGCACCTGGTCCACACGACCATGCTCACAAGACTGCAGCCTTATACTTTTCTATCGGGGTTTTGGGTTTCAAATTCCCGATGCATCCAAATTCCCGTTAGCCCTCCAGGCTAAGATTCTCGTCCACATGACCTTCTCCTATATGACCGTAGCCTTATACTTTCGTTGGGGTTTCGGACTTTCCAATGTCCAAATACAATCGCCCTCTGGATCCGCGATCCTCTGATTCTCGACGCGCTTTTACTTTAGCTGGCCCTCCTAGCTCAGCCCCTAGCCCATGTGACCATTACCCCGTGACCACAACCTTACCCCTCATCGGGGTTTCGGTGTTTCCAATGCCTAAATGCATATAACCGCGGGATTCCCGACTCCTCGAATCCTGACTGGCTGACAGCTGGCCCCACACAACGAAGCTCTCCCCCTTCTCTAATCTGCTAACAGTTGGCTCCCACTCAACGAAGCTTTCCCCCTTTCTGAAATGTTGACAGCTGGCTCCCACTCATCGGGGTTTCGTGGTTCGCGATTCCAAAATGCCAAAACCACTTGTCTACGGGATCCCTGATATCCCGATGACCCCAAACGCTGATTAACAACTTCCTGTTAGGAATTTTCCCGATGGCGCCGATTTCTGCCACGCATCCTCTCTAATGGATGGTCCCGATCTCTCTAGGATTTCGAGACTTATGATGTCCCAACTTTCTTGTCCTCAGGAACTCTGATTTCCCGATGACCCAATATCCCGATTCTATGCGGATTTCTGACACCTGTCTCCCCAACGGATGGTCCAGATCACTCTGGTGTTTTGAGACTTGAAGTGTCTCAATTTCCTCTACCTCGAGACTCCCGATTTCCCGATGGCTGAGTCCTGATGGTAAACCTCGTGCAACTCCTGTCCGATTCGATGGCTGATGGGTACCTGCTCCAGATCTGACGGCCCAGATCCTTTATCCTTGTGCGCTTGCTCCAGAGGCTAAACTTTGAGCATCTTCTCCCGATCCTATGGCTTACGGGATTTCTATGTGAACATCTGATGGTCCACAACCTCCTCCTTCTGTGCGCTTCTCTGGATGTGGAAACCAACGATCCAAATCTCTTTTTCCTGTCAATCTGATGGCTGTCGTTCTCCCTCCTGAGATTTTTCACTTTCTTCCACACTTGGAAGAATTTCAATCCTTCAAAGGCCTCGACCTTTGTCTTCTTCCTCTGCGAGCTCCCTTTACCTTGAGCCTCACCAATGCGTGTAAAAACGATGCCCCCCCTGATATTTTCTTCAAATCTTTGAAGATTTGACCTCTACCTCCTGTAGAGTCTTCACGCATACACCGCGTTGTCTCTCCTAAGCTTCTCGACACTCAGACCCCTAAGAGATTTTTGTCTTTTCTTCCTTCTCCCTCAGATGGAGAATACAATGCCCTACAGGCCTATTCTTCATGCCAGCAACCCCTTGCTGAGTCTTCCTGGGTGTTCAACAACTCTGAGAAGATCCTTCAGTGGACTCTTCCTCACTTATAGAACTCAAAGGATTCCCTCCTTCTTGTGCCTATCTGCACACTTATTCAATGCCCACCTAGCAGTGTTTCTTCTCACAGAACGTTCAGCATGTATGTCCCTTCTGTGCACCCTTTTCACCTGCTCAATGCCCACCTAGCAAATCTTCTCAGAATCCTCAGTGATTCTGTTTCTTTTAAGAACTCACAATAGATTTCTTCTCCAACACAACCCATGCGTATGCTCAATGCCCACTTGGCAGAGCTCTACAGAATTCACAGCAGAATTATGTCTGCAACTGTGTTTCTCCTACACAGCCTCGCCTCCAAGGTGTTCAACAACCTTGAGGTCTTCCCTGAGTTGATGATTCCAGTTCCTGTGCCGCAACATGCCTTTGTCTGACTTCACATATTTCAGAAATGCATCCTCTATGCACGGCTCTTAGAACCCGCAACGTTCTGTCACACCCTCCTGGTGTGAAGCCTCAAAGACCTTCACCTGAAATCAAACACACTCCTGCAAATGCACAACTACAGTATACATCTACATCATACAATGGAACACTCACATACATCCACATAACACAGAATTCATGCAGGAAAACTGCTCTGTTTATATTAAATGGAAAATGCCTATATTTTACAATGGTGTTCCTGAGCTCTCTCTGGCTCTACCCTTCCAACCATTACAACTACTCCCCAAAATGAGATACCAAATCTCTTTTACCTGAGGGGGCTCTTCGAGCGCTTCCCTCCAACCTACCTACCCTATTCAATTGCATTGAATGGGCTGTCTAGTCCAGAATCGGATCTAGATCTCAGCCATTACACACATTAAAGGTCGATCTAGTCTACGCCTGCACAAAGGCACGACTTCCTGGCTCAATAGCCTAAGCATTTAAATTACATTGAATTCAAATTTAGATGAGGTTGCGCCTCTCTTTTAGTGTGCGATTTGAATTCGCTGGCATGGTTAGATGACGTGGAGAGACGCTCTTGCATCAAACTCCTCAGCTGCAAAATCATGAGCTTCCCCTCTCAGCTGTTGGAAATCCTCCTGGATCCCAAAAAAATATCTGGAGCTTCCCATATGCTCCATTCTGTTGTTGCTGCTGCTTCTTCTCTTCTGCTCAGCCTCTCCTCGCTGGCAGTCTCTACTGATCGGATAATCATCTCCATGATCTCCTCGATCACTTCGTCCAGCTGCTCCCATGGCTGGTCCTATTCATGCGGTCTCCTCAGCTGCAAATTTTTTTGGCACATGGGAAGATCATCATGATCTCCCATGCCTTCCTCTTCATCTTCATATGTGGCCTCGAGTTGCCACTCTGCTGCAGACTTCAACTCTACAGTCTCCCTTTGACTGTCTTGTTGTTTAGTCACCTTCCTTGACAGCTCAACTTCTATCAGTTCTCTTGCTGGCCCTGGATTGTTCAACCAATCCTCCAGCATTTCTAGCTCCATCACCCATGGAGTGATAATTTTACCTGCCTTCTCCTTGGCTTTCTTTGCTACTAGCTTCAGTGCTACAACTTCTTTCTTTTCAGCTCCTTGGCCTAAATGATTGAGCCATTCCTCAGAATGCTCGTCATTCCCTTCATCTGCTTCTGCTTGGGCAGATTCCAAAGTCTGCTCCAATCCCTCTTCTTTCCTGACAGTCACCATCAGCTGTGACTGTTCTTCTGCTATTGCTGCACCATCTGCAACATAGATTTTTGCCTCCTCCTAGGAAAATGGTAGGAATATTCCAATTCCCCCAATCATCAGAAAATTATCCTGATCTTCCTCCTCTGTCGACTGCATCCGCTGATCTAAATCCATCTTTGAATTTATGAGACCTTCAGACAGTCTCATCTTCTCTGTCAGCTCCTCGGGCTGATCAAAATTCACCTGCTCATCCCTGCCCACCTGGCAATATGGGATGTCTCTGCTGCTCTCCTGGCAGACTATGAGATCAAATGATCCCATCTTCATCAGCAACCCCTGCTGAATTGAACTCTTCTCCGAGTCCATGAGACTTTCAGCTAGTCCCGCATTCTCATCTCTGCCCACCTGGCAATCTGAGATGCTTCCGCTGCCCTCCTGGCAGTCTTCGAGATCCCGCAACGACCTCTTATCATTGCCCTCCTGGAAAATTGAAATGCCTTGGCTATCCTCCTGACAGTCCGTGAGATCCCGCGGTGATCTCAATTCATTGCCCTCCTGGCAATTTGGAATGCCTTGGCTATCCTCCTGACAGTCCGTGAGATCCCGCAGTGATCTCAATTCATTACCCTCCTAGAAATTTGGAAACCTTCTACTGCCCTCCTGGAAGTGCTTGAGATCTTCAGCTGGTCTCATTTCAATTTCAAAATCGTTGAGACTTTCCCCAGTCTCTGGTTCGCATACCTGGACCATCTTCTTATCATGCCGCAGCTTCAATTCGAGCCTCGCTATTTCTCTCTTTATATATGCGAGCTCTTCATCTATATCTTCTTGGCTCCATAGCTCTTTCCTCCCAGCATACCTACGGCCTTCAGTAGCCATGTTGCTGCTTCTATTTGCCTTCCTGGAAAATCTGCTGCTGTCACTCCGCATCCTGAGTGTTTCCAGCTTCATCCTACAGTCTCTTGACTGTCTTCTCGACTGCTGCCTACCTACAAACAATCCTTACAGAGTCCTCAGCAACTTTTTCTTCCTTCACCTGAAATATATAGATGAATTTCCTTTTCTGATACCTCTTGACATGTATCAGAGTGCTCCTTACCTCTTCCTGCCTCTTCCTGCCTGAAATATACAAGAAAGATTCAGGCTCTGATACCACTTGATGGAACCTATTCCCCTACATACCCTACAGGGTCTCTGCTCCTGACCTCCCGCTCTTTAAGGATTGTTCAACATTCACCTTTGAGCCGAATCGGCCCCTTGGACTCCCAATGGAATCCCTGTGAAAAACCCGGTCCACAGGTCCTTATTTCATTCTCATAGCTTTCTGCACTTAACCGTGACCTTTCCCTGATCTTATTTTCAGGTTTTGGGGTTTCGCGTTCCCCGTCATCAAGAGTTCTTTACCTCTTGAATCCTCGATCACCGATGAGCTCTCCGTTGGCCTTATCCCCTCTTGGCTATGCACCTGGTCCACATGACCATGCTCACAAGACCACAGCCTTATACTTTTCTATCGGGGTTTTGGGTTTCAAATTCCCGATGCATCCAAATTCTCGTTAGCCCTCCAGGCTAAGATTCTCGTCCACGTGACCTTCTCCTATATGACCGAAGCCTTATACTTCCATCGGGGTTTCGGACTTTCCAATGTGCAAATACAATCGCCCTCTGGATCCGCGATCCTCCAATTCCCGACGTGCTTTTACTTCAGCTGGCCCTCCTGGATCAGCCCCTGGCCCACGTGACCATTACCCTGTGACCACAACCTTACCCCTCATCGGGGTTTTGGGGTTTCCAATGCTTAAATGCATATAACCACAGGATTCCTAACTCCTTCAATCTCGACTGGCTGACAGCTGGCCCCACACAACGGAGCTCTCCCCCTTCTCTAATCTGCTGACAGCTGGCTCCCACTCAATGGAGATTTCCCCCTTTCTGAGATGTTGACAGATGGCTCCCACTCATCAGTGTTTCATGGTTCGCGATTCCAAAATGCCAAAACCACTTGTCTACGGGATCCCCGATATCCCGATGACCCCAAACGTCGATTAACAACTTCCTGTCGGAACTTTTTCCGATGGCGCCGATTTCTGCCACGCATCCTCTCTGATGGATGGTCCCGATCTCTCCGGGATTTCGAGACTTATGATGTCCCAACTTTCTTGTCCTCGGGAACTCCGATTTCCCGATGACCCAATATCCCGACTCTATGCGGATTTCTGACACCTGTCTCCCCAACGGACGGTCCAGATCACTCTGATGTTTCGAGACTTGAAGTGTCTCGATTTCCTCTACCTCGAGACTCTCGATTTCCCAATGGCTGAGTCCCGATGGTAAACCTCGTGCAACTCCTATCCAATCCGATGGCTGACGGGTACCTGCTCTAGATCTGACGGCCCAGATCCTTTATCCTTGTTCGCTTTCTCTTTTTCCTACTGATCCGACGACTGCCGTGCTCCCTCCTAAGCTTTTTCACTTTCTTCTGCACTTGGAAGAATTTCAATCCTTCAAAGGCCTCGACCTTTGTCTTCTTCCTCTGCGAGCTCCCTTTACCTTGAGCCTCGCCAACACGTGTAAAAACGCTGTCCCCCCTGAGATTTTCTTCAAATCTTTGAATATTTGACCTCTACCTCCTGTAGAGTCTTCACGCATACACCACGTTGTCTCTCTTGAGCTTCTCGACACTCAGACCCCTAAGAGATTTTTGTCTTTTCTTCCTTCTCCCTCAGATGGAGAATACAATGCCCTACAAGTCTATTCTTCACTCCAACAACCCCTTGCTGAGTCTTCCTGGGTGTTCAGCAACTCTGAGAATATCCTTCAGTGGACTCTTCCTCACTTCCAAAACTCAAAGCATTCCCTCCTTCTTGTGCCTATCTGCACACTTATTCAATGCCCACCTGGTAGAGTTTCTTCTCACAGAACATTCAGCAGTTCTGTCCCTTCTGTGCACCCTTTTCACCTGCTCAATGCCCACCTGGCAGAGCTTCTCAGAATCCTCTGTGATTTTTTTTCTTTTAAGAACTCACAACAGAGTTCTTCTCCAACGCAACTCATGCGTATGCTCAATGCCCACTTGGAAGAGCTCTACAGAATTCACAACAGAATTATGTCTGCAACTGCGTTTCTCCTACACAGCCTCGTCTCCAAGGTGTTCAACAACCTTGAGGTCTTCCATGAGTTGATGATTCCAGTTCTTGTGCCGCAACACGCCTTTGTCTGACTCCGCAGAGTTCAGAAATGCATCCTCTGTGCACGGCTCTCAGAACCCACAACGTTCTGTCACACCCTCCTGGTGTGAAGCATCAAAGACCTTCACCTGAAATCAAACACACTCCTGGAAATGCACAACTATAGTATACATGTACAACATACAATGGAACACTCACAGACATCCACATAACACAGAATTCATGCAGGAAAACTGCTCTGTTGATATTAAATGGCAAATGCCTGTATTTTACAATGGTGTTCCTGAGCTCTCTCTGGCTCTACCCTTCCAACCATTACAACTACTTCCCAAAATGAGATACCAAATCTCTTTTACCTGAGGTGGCTCTTCGAGCGCTTCCCTCCAACCTACCTATCCTATTCAATTGCATTGAATGGGCTGTCTAGTCCAGAATCGGATCTAGATCTCAGCCATTACACACATTAAAGGTTGATCTACTCTACGCCTGCACAAAGGCACGGCTTCCTGGCTCAACAGCCTAAGCATTTAAATTACATTGAATTCAAATTTAGATGAGGCTGCGCCTCTCTTTTAGTGTGCAATTTGAATTTGCTGGCGTGGCTAGCTAATGTGGAGAGATGCTCCTGCATCAATTTTCTTGAATTGCACTTTGATCCTCGAAGTTCTTCTCACTGAATCCTCTGATACATTGGATGCGTTCATATCAACTCCTCTGATATATCGAAGGAGTTAAAGATAAATTCGTCGATTTTCTCAGATCCTTCACCTTCGTTGATGACATTCCCATCAACTAACCCAATGTACACTAAGCATATCGAAGCCTTTTATATTAACCTTTTCGATGGCTTTCATAAGACTTTTCAATAAATAATCATATTTTTAACCTTTTGAACATATTTTGAATGAGTTCCTTCTCTAACTTCTCACTAGATTCCTCACTATTCCCACCATTATACTTTCATCATCGGATGACCAACTTCCACCCAAAATCAACTCAAGATAATCATTGGGTATCTTAATATACTTAGATGGATTAAATTTTATGTCAGTTATTGTTTTATCTTGATATTGATCCCATCTTTTCTTCGCAGGTTGATATATGTCTTCGGGAAAGAAAACGATTAGCAAAGGGTTAGCCACCGAGGCCTATAGAAGTGGCCAACATATTGAAGATGAACCTGACACCCCCGAGGCCATGTATGATGACACCTGTAGACTCCTATAAAAGGAAGGGGATGCACTCACATGGGGTGACATGTACCAGATGTTCAAAAAGAAGAACTTATCCACTGACATCGAGGACCAAGATGTATTAAGGATCTTTAAGAACATTAGAATATCTGGGATATTCAGAGTAGAATCTCACGTTGTTATGTTCCCTTGCACTAACGCCATTACTTTGATCCTGAAGAACATATATTTGAGGAACATATGTATCTGTAACTCTAGAAAGAAACCCTTAACATCATTTTGGCTTGAATACTTATAAAAATTATATCACCTCGAGAAAGAGACTAAGAAGCTAGAAAATGAACTTCTCTATGAGTTTAAATACACAACCAAGGAGTTATTCCTCATATGGTACAAGGAAGACAAGAAATTAAAACATAGACCCAATGGAGGGTACCCTATGACCGCACTAAGGAGGCCTTATCAGTACATGTTATCCATTTTATGCAGGATATATGGGGAGCCAGATGCCTCCCAATTCTCCCTATTATACATGCCATGAATTTATTATTGCGCAAATGAAGGATTTTCGTTCAAGAGTGATGTCATCCTATTGACCAACCTGATAGACGCAATCATCACAGTTGTATAAGCTCAGCCAAGATCTTTCCCCAGTTTCCACATGCCTTCATACCTCCTGGACATCATGTGCGTAGCCCACCAATATCCAAATATGGGGTGGAAATTGCAATGATCAGATGAAGCCAATCATATTTACTACAAAGTGGTGTGTGAGCATAAATACAGGATGGAATATCATAAGATCCACGAGAATGTTTTGGTCCCTCTGTCCAAGTTCAAGTTTTTCACCCCATCCTTATATATGATCGACAAAGAGATAATTGTCATAAAAAGTGTTGGGGATTGGTACCTTATCGAACATGGTACTTATATTAGAATGTACGGATCCATGAAATTCCCCCATCTCTTCCCTCGGTTTTGACCAGAAAAACTAGTACTCCAATATGTGGCATAATAGACAATGATCCATGGAGTAGGGGAATGTTATACTGAGGCAAGAAACAAATATGGACACGACTCCCACTGTATGTTGGGACCTACTCATTTTAAAACATAGAACAAGAACAAGAAGAGATAAACACCTTTCCCTCATATCGTTTTGGAGAGGAGAGGTTCAGGAAACATGACACAAAGGGAGTTGTAAACGAACATTTCAATAAGGTAGGATTTCCTTGGGAATACACAACAAATGTTTGGGAGGAAGAGGAGGTACACTGCGGTGCAAGAAATGACAATGAAGTCACCCTCAATAGACAAGGAAAGATCTTAGGGAGGATTTTGGATGAGGATAAAGTGTGAGAAGAAGCTAGAAAGAAAGTAGAGGAGGAGGCAACAGGAAGGACATTTTCCATTTCCACTTCTTCACCATCAGGATCAGTCGAGGAAGAAGAGACATTGGTGGATAAAAAGAGGATGAAGACAGATAAGGTTCATAAGAAAAAGAATGACATTGCTGAGAAAAAGAAGAAAAAAATTGAAGAAGCCAAAGAGAAAGATAAATAATAAGTTGCATCAAAGGAAACTACCCCGAAAGAAGTCAAGAAAAAGGTAGCAACAGAAAACATTGCAACAAAAACAATGAAAGAAGAAAAAAAGAGGGTAACTAAGGAATTTGCAGATAAAGAGATAGAGGAAGAGAAGAGAGAGAAATACGAAGAGGATATAAATAGTGAGACAGTCCCAATGGAAATTGATATCCATGATATATCGATAGTTGGTGCCAACAGACTAAGTTTGGGGATTGGTACTCCATTTAGGACAAATGATGTACCCAACCTAAGAAGGTTTGTATATGACAAGGTATCATGCAATATTGTACAATAAAAAGAAAATAAAGTTCTGGTAATAGGGGGGAACCCGATATCAGTCATTACAGAGATCCCCATGACAGAACATGTTAGAAAATATCCAATAGCCATAGCCTCATCTCGATTCTCTTTTTGGAATTCCATGGAGGAAAATGTATGAAATCTGTGCTGAAAGAATTTTGAACATGAAGCAAGGATAGGGGAGTTTGAGGAAAATATTTGACAGGTAAATATAGACAAGGGAAGCTTCAAAAGTTTCAAGGAAAGCACGAAAATGGTTAGGACTGAGCTCTAAGAAACCCTTATCGACATGTACATGAACCTACAAATGTTAATAGACTTAGTTGCCATTATCATAAACCAACATAGAACTATGCAAAACAAGATAACACAATTCAATATTATTTTGGAGGGAATGAATGACAATGATACATGGATTACAAAGAACCCAGATGCATCGACAAAGCTATATCGTCCTTCAGCTAGGGAAAGAAAAACCTATGTCAATGCACTAGAAGATTTTTAGAAAATGGGACGAAAGGATGACAAATAAATGACAAGATCAACATAAATATGTCCATGCATACAAAAAATGGCACAAGAATTACTCAATTTGTGTCGACTTCTCGAGCCAGAGGAGCTTGGAAAAATTATTATAATGGAGGAACTAGTTGACAAGGTACAAGAAAGAACGAGTCACATACAAGGAGTCACCGAGGAAGCCACCATAGTAACACTAGACCTAATAGATCAACACCACATTCAGTCGAAAAATGTCCATACTATGGTTCAATCATTCATGGCTACACTATCAAAGGATATGCATACCCTCAATGACAACATAAATTTGCAAACGACTACCATACAAGAGGTGGCATACCATAGACTCATATCTTTACATGATCATATGGAAATATGGGTAGCATACCTTTGGGACAAGAATCCATAAAAGGAGAAAATAGAAAATTCGAAATTGCTATTACCTACTCCCTGTTTTTTTTCCTGAACTACTCCCAATTTTTTCTTTTCTTTGTACAGTTGTCATCAAGAAGAGGGGAGATGAACAATTTTGTAAAATATTCTTTAAGGGAATACAAAGAGTCACAAGATAGTTAGAAAAAAGAGTCTAAATAGAATAAGATACCCATTTTGAAGGTGCTCTTCAATAATTGTATAAACTCAAGAACTAATTCAAGGACATATATTGTGTTCATTAATATTGAGAAGCCCTCAAGACCAGTTTTTGAAAGAGAGAAGAACATGTGTGTGTGGTTGATTGTTATACCACAATTTTCCACACCATTTGCATTGTGAGATGACCTAACCCTTGTCCCTGACTTGCAACTTGAAATCCCAAGTTCCCTCATCAAAATCACTTAAAAAAATGTTTTAACTTATATCCGTGAGTTTCCTTGTTGCAACACATGGACATCTGCACCTTTCTTGTGTACAACCGGTAAATTCCCTAAAAAATGTGAAAAATAAATAAATCCATAATTTCGGGGAGGGATTTTGGTTGGGCTCATTTACCAACCTCCCTAATCCCATACTAAATGAAATTAAACCTCTTAACGTCTTGAGGATGGTATAAAAGCACCTTTGGGGGCACAAATGAGGATTATAACCTAGGTGAAAAGTTATGTTGAAGAAATTGCATGTATCCCTATTCCATTTCATCCATTGAGTAACATCCCCTTGACTTGGAGCCCTTGTTCCAACATTCCTTGCTTTTCATTATAGGACCATAAGGTGTGTTCCTATCCATATTGTGTCATCCAAGGAAGGGAAATATTGTTGAGTGATTCTTGAAGGACCTTTTGGAGGAACCTGGGCGATTGGCTTCGAGGAAGTGCCGATAGTTGGAGTCAAGTTGTAACCACTTCTTTCACCGTTGCTAATAAAGAGTTATCTTTTCCCCATAATAGTGTAGTATTGATTCAATTTGTTTATGTATGTCTAATTACTCTTCATATTTGAATCTATCTATTAGTTACTTGTATGATTCTATGCTACAACGACCTTGTTGCAACACATTATTAATCTTCTTTTGCAGGCTACCTCAAGTAGGAGTCAAGAGAAGTACCAACGTTGAGAGCGGGGAATGACACCAAACATAAGGATACAAGGTGTGAAACTTTATTCCCTCTTTGATAAAGTAGTTATTTCATTACAAGTCTTGCGATTGGGTTAGGGTTTTGTCTTTTACTTGTTCAATCTCTGTTGTGACATGACCCAAAGTCAGGATGGAAAAATCCCATAACACTGATTTTGTTGTGAACTTCTTCAATTAGGATGTATGATGATCACATGGAATGTAAGAACAATGTTTATTGATAGAATAATCTAATGCACACAATGTTATGTTAAAGAATTGTTATTCTTTCATATATTTTCAAGTCTTGAGATCATGAGTTGTTAATGTATGAAGAATTAGAATTTAGAATTTTCTCATTATATGTATGTATTCTCATTTTTCTAACTTTGCACCTTCATTTCAGCTATCTTTCTGGAGTTCCTAGCATATTTTAGTTTCATTTACAACTCATTTGGTTACTATAGTTCGCTCCTAGCTAGGATATGATATGATAGATTAGAAATAGATTATATTTATTTTAACACATAGTCTTCATCTACATCTTTGCATTGCATAACCATCCATTTTCACCCTCATAACCAACAATGGCATATGCCAAATTTCATATGGGTCTTCTAAACCAAACGGTGCATATTCTAATTGGGACCCTGCACCAAGGAGTACCCCTTACTATTGTAGGGAGAATTCTTCCCTGTAAATAGATGGGTATGTCTACCTCAAGGATAATTTATATATACTTGATGTCAGATTGTAGGTACTCCTTGGATTGTTGATATCTTATATCTCTTCTTATGATGCCTCACATTAGTGACCATTATCATAATGTTTTTTGGCCATCGGTTCTTCTTATGACCTCACACATTAGGGGGCATCTGTTATAGAGATATTTTCCACCCTAGGGACACATGGAGGACCCATTGATTCTTCATTGTTGAGACACAATATTTTTCCCTAGTTTCCATTTGAATTTGAGGGAGATCACACCCAAACTGTTTGATAGAGTGTGATTGGACACTAGTTTCTTCAATAGTATCCCATGATGAGTTGCTAGTTTCACTACTTCCAGCCCTCAACCACCCATATACCTTGTAGATTTGGTGAGTTTCAAGGATATCAAAATTGGGTGATTTTATTATTTCATCATATGATCTTGGTAACTCTCAATATAATAGAGGTTCATCGAGTTCTAGAGATCTAGAAACATCCCCTATCCTCCTCCATCGATCTATATAAATAATGAATTTTGTGGGAAAGGGGAGGAGGGATCATTTGCAGGTACATGATATAGAAATTATAGAGGATCTCTTGTACATAGGTCATCCATCATATCAGGTTAGCCTTGCTTATGTGAGGGATATGGAGGGGCTAGAGCAAGGGCCAAAGGAGAACATTTTTCATGACTTGAGGTATGATTACATGATTCATGTACTATTCTCCATTGATTAATATAGTTCAGCACGATTTCCCCCCTCCAATGATTTTTTATTCAATGATTGATTATTTCTTGTGACAAATCTAACTATCTTTCCTTAAGTATATTAGGTTAGATCTGGTTTATATTTGCATTCCTTAAAATATTGAAGAGGTTTGATAAATGTGTTTATTGTCTCTTTGTGTGTAGGTAGTAGGTTGTAGGAGCTAGAGCTATATCTTTGGAGCTAGATCGGTCAGGATCACACGAGGAAAACCTTCATAAAATAAGGTATTCATTTCCATCCAACTTTAATAATGTAATTAGGAAAAATATGGTGGATCTAGGGAGATATTTTATAAGATATATCTCACTGTCTGTCTTGGATTAAGGGAAGCTCCAACAAAAGTATTTCTTATTCGTAGGTGATATTTAACTGAAAAATGTGTCCATGCTCCTCCATTCACTTATAGAATTGTTATTGTGAACACATACCAGCTAATAACCAAATGTACCTTTGCGCCAAACACCAATACCACATAGATTGACTAGGAACCCATTGTATGCCAAGGAATAACATGAACTTGACTATAAGGACTAGGCAACTAACTATTGGGCACTTTAATTTTCTAATTGACTGCAAAATCAAAGTGTTCAATATGAATTGTCAACCCAGGGAAGTTTTTTATTTCAAGATAATTCTGCATAGTCTATGCTATATTATGAAAGCATCTCTAATCTAATTGCAGTAGGGAAGTTCTTTTAACAAAATCAAACAAACATTATTGCTAACACAATTGTGTTGATATAGCTGGAGTGCTACAAAATTAAAATCATAATTGCAATCTAAACTGATGAATCTACAAAGACCATGAATTGCCTACCTTAATCTAACTTTCTAATTTACTTTTGCAGGAATAAATTCTATACTATTGCTGAAGTGAAATCTACTTATTGCAAGAAGCTACTTCACACTTTTAATTCTCCAAAACAAGCTTTTAACCTAATGCAGAAAACGGAAAAGCAGTTCTCTAGCCATGTTCAACAACTGACTTCTAATTCTCATGAGACAAGTTTATGCGCATTTCCCAAGAAGGAACTAAACTGTAACAATAGTTGTATTCAGAAATATCTAACAGTTAAACCATTCGCAATGAAAATGACTAAATCTAGAATTCGAAACAGAGGGGAATCGATGAGGAAGGTGGGCCCTTTCCTTCTCACTGAATCCACTCAAAAGATAAGTTACAGTCTGCTAAAGAAATTCAATCCACTTCTTCATCCAATTGCCAAAAAGATTTCTGTGTACAATAATCGTTCCTTTCTTCAGTTCTAGAAAAAATACTAACAACCCTTTACATTACAAAATCTCTGCTATTTAAAGTCAGAGTCAACCAGTGTTTAGAAACAGAGAAGTCCTGAGAATCCCTGATTCTCAAGCTGTTCGTTAGATAACATTAATACCAAATCTTGAATTCTCTTTCATCAACATCGTGAGCCAACATTCTAATCAACAGGTGTTGTAGCAGTCGTATCACAACAGGACTGGTGGCGTCTGTTGTAACAACTTCTGAGATTAACAAGATTCTGTCGTAGCAATAGTGTAACAACTTCCAGGATTGATGGGCATCCATTGCAGAAGTCCTATAACAACTTCTAGAAATTGCGCATAGCTGTGACATCAATGAGGTTCTCGAAATGGGTTGTTATAACACTTTGATCATTAGTTAAATTATTTCATGGGTAAAATATGTGAATGTTATCAATCAAACATGCTAAGTAAATGAAAACATAAAAGCAAGATGAATAGTTCGTACCTTGGGAAAAAGGGTCTTGCTGCTCATTATAATAGTCATTTGGCTTAGGAATGAGAAGGTTGAATGATCAAAAGGTGTAATGAAAAAGGGACATTTCAGGGCCCTAACATACCCCCCAAATGAAGACATTGCATCTCCTCATGCAAAACACATTCAACCCTTATTTTGTAGCTGAAGTAGATCAGTATCTTCTCCAGTGAAAATTTTTGAAGAGAAATTTCTAAGTGTCGGTAATGTAGAATGTTTTTTCAAAAAGGAAATTTGTTGAGTCAACAATCTGTTTGGGTTTCTTTATGCTTGAGAATAGTATTATTTTGAGTTTCTTGAGTAACAACTCTTGAAGAAAGTAGAGGTTCTTGTTTGCAAGCTTCTGGTATACCAGAAGCTAATTTATGACGATGAGATCTCCTCTGTTTTACTGATTTTTGTGTAGTAGGAAGTCCATGTTCCATCTTGATTGATACATTTGTTGGTCCTGTAGCAACTGGAAATTTGACTACCTCCTATCCTGCCTCATAGTAAATGTTGCCACACTCAAAATACATTAGTTCTTTGTTTCTGCCCAAAACAACTTTTGTCAGTGCTAGGATGTCCATGGTTATCCCCTCTGGATTCTTCTGTCGGGCAGTTGTCACCTATTGTTTTAGGGTTTGTAATTCATCCTTGAGGTTAGAATTCTCTGTTATCAGTGCAACGATCCTGGAATTTTCTGTATTCTTGATCTTTTTCTCTATTTGGGCAAACAATTGGGCAAGTGGTACATCCTCAGCATGCTGTGGAGTTGATTCTTGTGTAACTGTTGTGTCTGTCGAGACTGGCTCTTGTGGATCAGCCTCAACATGGACAGTTGATGCTTGTGGAACATCTATGTCTGTTAGGACTAGTTCTTATGGAGCAGTCTTGACATTTTCGGTTGGTTCCAATATGACTAGCTCTGGTAGGAGCAGCTTGTTTTGGTGTAATAGTTGTATTTGTCAGGATTGGTTCTTGTGGATCAGTCTCGACGTGGAAAGTTGATTCTTGTGGAGCTGTCTCTAAATCAACCATAGGGAATAGTGGACGAAGAATAGGAATGGCCTGCTCCATATCTTGTCTTCCAATTACAACTTCGACAAACCTGGTGGACCTGGTTTTTCTCCTGGGTAAAGTAGAAATAAAAGTAGTGGTTTGCTTCTTCGTTGTTGGAGGAGGAACAAGTTGTTCTTCCTCAAGCACATAAAGAGGATATTCTGGTATACTGGGGTCTGTGATGATATGGATATCGTCAATGGACATGGGATGCGCAGAATCATCAAGCAACACCGATGAATCTGCTGCAAATTGAGTACATTCATTTTGAAAGGAAAAGATAGTTTCCTGCAATTCTAGGCATAAGGTAAAACCTGGTATTTGTACCCCTGGAGAATTCTCTATTGCAGCATCCAGACGGTTTTGATTTGATGCTGATCCAATTTGATCAATGGATCTTCGAGGTTTTCCTTTGAATGGACGTTTCCTTTTCTGGGAAGATGCACAGGTAATGCTAGTAGGTGCTTGATCGGCTGTCGTAGTAATAGGAGAATCCTGTGTGATTGCAACAACAATAGGAAGGGCCTGTATGATAGTTGGTGCCTCAACAAAGGGGGTAGGCGGTCTTGATGTTATAGTGGACTGTGCTATCCTTGCTCGCTTTCTAGGTAATGTAGAGGTAGAAGCAGGGTGTTTCTTGTCAGAGGCAGGGGGTTGAATTTCAATAATCGGTGTATCAGCCAAGTGTTGTGATTATGGTCGAGCGGTTGGTTCTTCATCTATTTGTTTATCCACAGCTATAGGCTGTTGTAATGCAAAGTCATCGAGGCTTGTCTGTTTGGTGCTAGGATGGCTTCGGGTTACGTGGTTGCTTTTCTGAGTCGTCTTACGGACAATGACAGTAGGTGTTTGGATTGTTGTTGCAGTCGAGGGTAGAGGCTCTGGAAGAGGTCCATGGGTTGCAGTTTCAAGGACTAGTGAAATCCTTTCTGGATTTATAGACTATGGATGGGCTACTGCAGCAGGTAATGGGTTATTAGAAATGCCCATACCTCTACAAATTAATAAGTCGATGAGTCTGTGATTAGAAACACAGTTCTTGGGGCTCTTGGATTTTTTTACAAAACGGGCCATGTTATGCAATGATTGTAGGAGATAATAAGGAATGTTTATCAATTTTTGATGTCACAGATGTGATAATAATATGAAATCAGAAAAATAAACAACTTGGTATCAGCCTTCGTAGGTGATGTACCTTTTAAGAAATTCTACAACTTTCCCCCATGGCTCTGGTAAGGAATTGATGTCTACACCTCTTCCCTTGGTCTGAACTCTCTCAGTGTTGATGAGGAACCCCTTCTGTGCATCCGGGAGATGTGTTTTTCTGTTAAACCATCGGTCTCTTGTCCTTGGCAACCCTGTTACAACAACAATGCTTGCTTATGTCACTGGAATCCTTACCCCATTCATCATTGAATACCCTTCAGTAACATTTTGACTAAACTCCAATACCTCGTCCTCACTAAACTCTTTCGACTTCTTAAAATATGATATCCAGCCTACCTGAAGAAATATTTGGTAGGCCTCTGGGTGTAGCAGCAAACTATCCAGAGTTACGGGTTCATGTCTCACAGCTGATCCTCCCATGATGTTTCTTGAGAGTTACAGGCACGTAGGAGGAGAAACTATCACTTAAATTAGAGACACAATAAGCTCGAACATGATTTTCAGAGAGAATACAGTGTCTTAGTTAAAAGAAGTGTGGGTGGAAAGGTGGTGGAGATGTGTATAAACTTCGGAATCAATGGCTAGATTTACGTTCCCCCCCCCCAACTAAGCGGATTGGCTCCAGGTGTAATAGGTTAGTAAATAGGAAATCATGCTTTTAGATCTTCATTACTTGAACACATTGGATTAATCACGTACCTCAAATCTTACCACACATAATGACTTGTCGGAGTAACCACACAATCCAACCGCAGTCGAAATGGCGTGTAATAGCTAGTCATGATGAAGGAGCATGAGAGAAATGACAGCTTGTGCAGAGTCATAGTCCTTACTGTAGTGAGCCAACTGGATATCACCGAATGTGAAGTTACGACATAATGAAGCAACACTTTCAGATAAAAAGCATCAGCATTGTCTAATCAGAGGTGTTGTTGCACAGAAGATTGGAGGGCTGGAGCCGCAACATCGACAAAAAGAAAGAGTGAAGTGGCAAGAAAGAACAAAAATAATTAGTGTATCAATAGGTTCTTTTTCAAAAATGTCGGAGGTAGGTGTAACAGCGTTGAGATTGACCAATTTATCGAAAAAAAAGGTGGAACAACATTAGAATCGGCCAATTTATCGGAAAAAGGTGTAACAACATTGAAATCGACCAATTTATCAGGAAAAGGTGTAACAACATTGAAATCGGCCAATTTATCAGAAAAAGGTGTAACAACATTGAAATCGACCAATTTATAGGAAAAGGGTGTAATACCATTGAAATCGGCCAATTTATTGGGAAAAGGTGTAACAACATTGAAATTGGCCAATTTATCAGGAAATGGTGTAACAACATTGAAATCGGCCAAATGCTACCTTACTTCGATTCTAGGAAGTTTTTAAACTTCCATGAACTCAACGTTTTCTTTCTGTTCATCAATCTACCTGCACACATAGAATCACCTGATACCTTCCAAGGCTTTATTAGCATAGTAAAGAAAATAGAAAAATTTCAACTAAAAACAAAGAAATGCAAATTTTGATGAGATTATTTATATACAAGGTATGAGCAAAAGAAGTCCTAAAGTTCAGAAGGGGAAGAAGCAAGCTCCTTTCCATTTAAGATTTGATAATTTGTATCAGTTGTACAACTAGTTTTGAATTCTACCTTGGACAATGGACGTTGATACAGACGCAGGCGATGACCATTTGTATGTAAGTGTGTATTGGATCCATCAATAGTAATCAACCGGACTGTCCCATTGGGAAAGATTGTGTCTACCTCGTAAGGCCCTAGACATCGTGTAAGCAACTTACCTTGAAATTATTTAAAGCGTGAATCATACAACAGAGCCCAATCTCCTTTCTGGAATAATTTCTTCTTAATGATTTGGTCATGCCATTTTGTTCTTTGTTGTTGGATCACTGTGGTTTGATGGATGGCGTCCAAATGCTTTTCATCAAGCTCATTGAGTTGTTGCAGTCTGGATTTTTGTATCATTGTCAAGTCGAGGTTGACTGTTGATGCAGTTCTTAAGGTTTTGATTTCGAATTCAATGGGAAAAATAGGGTTTTTTCCATATACCATCTCGTAAGGAGAAAAACCAATTGTTCTCCTCCAAGTAGTTCGGTAATCCCATAGATCTTCATGAATTCTGTCAGACCAGTCCTTATGATTTTCTCTCACTATTTTAGTAAGAATGGCTTCGATAACTTTGTTGGTGCTTTCCACTTGGCCATTGCCTTGTGGATGGTATGGATAAGCTATTCTATGTAAAACATGATATTTACTAAGTAGAGCCTCAAATTTATGTGATGTGAAAGGGGTTCCTCCATCAGTGACCAGTTATCTGGGAACGCCAAACCTAACAAATATATTTTCAGACAAGAATGCTAAGACAACCTCTTCTGACGCTCTGATAAGTGCTTTTGCCTCCACCCACTTGGTCATGTAATCTGTACAGACCAATATATAGACTTTATGATTGGAAGGTGGGTGAATGGGTCCTACAAAATCCATGGCCCATCTCTCAAAAGGATCTAACACTACCTGAGGCTGGAGTGGCATCTCATCCATGTGAGTTGGCTGAACCATACATTGGAAACTATCACAAGCTTGGACATAATTCTTGGCATCTTGAAATATGTTGGGCCAATAGTAGCCCATCCTTAAAATTTTGTGCCCAGACCTTTTTGTAGCAAAATGACCCCCACAAGGGCCATCATGGCAAGCTTTCAGCAGATCATAAACCTCATCATTCCTCACACATCTCCTGATTTCTTGGTCCAGGCCTGTGTAGAAGAGGTATCCTCCTATCCAATTGTACCTGGCACTCTTTTGAATAATTTTCCTTCTTTCCCTAGGAGATAGATGGGGAGGTACCTTCCCTGCAACCATATAATTAGCAATGTTTGCATACCAGGGTGAGTGAGCAGATATTGCAAACAAATGTTCATCATGAAAGGAATTGTCTACAGGTGAATTATCAACATTTATATGTAATCTTGAGAGAAAATCAACAACCACATTTTCTTTTCCTAGTCTATCCACTATAGTGATGTCAAATTCTTGCAGTAGTAACAACCATCTTGTCACTCGGGCATTATTAATAGGTTTATTCATTAGATATTTTATGGTTGTATGATCAGTATGAATAAAAGTTGGGTAACCAGTTACATAATGCCTGAATTTATTGATTTCATATACTACTGCCAAGGATTCTCTTTCAGTAATTGTGTAATTTAACTCAGCAGGAGCCATGTTCTTTCTGATATAGTAGATAGCATAGGGTTCTTTGTCCTCATGTTGCCCTAGTACTGCACCAATTGTAGTGTCTGAGGCATCTGAAGAAATGAGAAAAGGCAGAGCCCAATTGGGCCCTCTCAAGATGGGAGCTGTATACAATCTCTGTTTCAGCAAAAGACAATTCACAATCATCAGTCCAACGAAAGTTAACATATTTTGTTAGTAAGAAAAACAATGGAGAGGCAAGTTTAGAGATTTTTTTTATAAATCTCCTATAATACCTAGCATGTCCTAAAAAACTTCTTACCTCTTTCTGTGTTGATGGAGTTGGAATGTCCAAAATTACCTGGATTTTGGCTGGATCTACCTAAATTCCTGCATAAGAGATGAAGTGTCCCAACACCACTCCTTCGTGCATCATCATATGGCACTTTTCTGTACTTAAAGAAAGATGAGACTGTTTACATCTTTTAAGCACTTTTTCCATATTAGACAAAGCATCTTCAAAATTAGTCCCATAAGGTGTAAAGTCATCCATGAATATTTCCATACAGTCATTCACCATATAAGAGAAAATACCAATCACAGCTCTCTGGAAAGTGCCCGGTGCATTACACAAGCCAAATGGGAGAACCTTGTAGGAAAATGTTCCCCAAGGGCTGGTAAAGGTGGTCTTATCTTGGTCCTGTGGGGAAATTTGTATTTGGTTATAGCCACTAAATCCATCTAGGAAAGAAAAATATTTTTTTCTGGCTAAGTTATCTAAAACCTGATCAATAAATGGTAGAGGGAAATGATCCTTCTACGTTGCCTTATTCAGGGCTTGGTAGTCCACACACACACTCCACTTACCATTCTTTTTAGGCACAATAACCAATGGTGATACCCACTCACTATTTGATATAGGATAGATGAATCCGGCGTTGAGAAGTTTCTGAAGTTCTTCTTTAACAATTTCTTTAAGGTTTGGGTTCATCCTCCTTTGCGGTTGGAAAATGGGTTGGAATTCTTCTTTGATGTATATATGGTGGGTGCATAGCTCAAAGGGGATGTATTTCATATCCATGTAATCACATGCAAATGCTTATTTATTTTCAATCGGTAAATTCATCAGTCGGTGAGTTTCAACACTGGAGAGATCGGGATTGATGTTCAAGGTTTTTGTAGGTTTGATTTCCACAACGACACTCTTGGAACTGATTTTAGGAAATAATTCAACTGTTACTGTTTCATCATCTACTGTTACATCGTTTTTTGTTACAATTACTGTTGTTACATCTGAATCACTCTGATTGTCAGCAGTTTCTGAGAACATTTCTGAGTTTATTTCTTCCTGGGCCATAGGGTCAAAAACTTTGATCAATTGGTGGTGCGTGTGTTGTGTAACAACAGAGGGGTCACAAATAAAATAGTTGATTAACTCATCCTCTATCTCATCCTTGAAACTCAAAGCCTTTCCTATATTTATCACAGGCAGAGCACTTTCAACCTCAGTGTCCATCCATAGAGAGTTTTCAGGTTCTACACTGGGTGTAGCATGAGGATACAGGGTAAGTTTTTTTGTGTCATAACCATCAGAGATGGTCATAGAACCAAATCAACAATCTATGAAGGCGTCAACTGTGGATAACCATGGTCATCCCAGAATTAGAGGATGGCCTCCCAGACTGGATTTGGGCTGCAACATGACAAAATCAACAGGATACTCCCATGAGTCTACTGAAATAACTAAGTCATTGACTACTCCTTCTGGTCTGATGGTAGAGCGATCAACTAATTATAGAACAGTAGGAGTAGGTCAAATTTTTGTTCCAAGTTGCAGCAACTATGTAGTTTCTATTGGCATGATGTTAATTACTGCCCCTAAATCAACTAGTACACGCTGAATAGATGTTTGTTCAATTTTAACTGTGACGGTAGGGTTTCCTAGGTTGCCATATTTAATAGGTGGAGTTTTTCCTAGCATTAGCTCAGACAAATCCCCCACTACATGCACTGTGAGGGGATATTTAGGTTTTCGTCTAGGTTTTCTGACGCAAAGATCCCTCACAGTCTTGGCATAAATAGGGACATCCCTTATTTCTTGCAGTAGTGGAATATTAACATGTAGATTTTTCAATTCTCCAAGGATATTGAAAGATGGTAATTCCACAGGCTTGGTAATTTTCAGTCTTTCAGGGAATGGTGGGTCTACTGATTTTAGAATGGGTTGGTCAATTTCTTCTGTATCAGCAGATGGTCTCTCCCCTGATTCCTTATCTGATTCTGAAGATGGAGCATCTTCAACTATTGGCTCAACTATTCTTCCTGATCTTAAGTGTATTTCATCACAAGGCATAGGAGTAATAGATAAGGCTGGCACATTAAGTATTTCTATGTTCTGAACGGCCTTATTATTTGGGTTTGGGTTAGGTTGCACAGGCATCTGAGGTCATAAGGGAGGATTGTTTGGTGAGTTATTGGGAGGAAATTGTAGCTATTGCTATTGGTATGGGGGTTGGAACTATTGTTGAAAGAAGTTTGGTTGGTGTTGGCTTGGATAACTGAGTTGTTGTTGAGGACCTCTCCCATATGGGTTCCATTTCCCATAGTGATTCAGTTGTTGGGGAATAGGCAACCATGCATTGGGATCCTGATATGAGGGTGGCATTTGATTTGGAGGGGGGGCATTAGAATGACCATATGGTAGCTGATTGTTCCAATAATTAAATGCTAGAGGAGAGAATTGAGAATTCATACCTTGACCTCTTGGCTGCCATTGTCTCCTTTGTGTGATCAGATAGACAGCTTCTATTTTCTCATTAGTTGCCTTCATTGATGCTTTTACCCCTAGTAGAGAAGGACATTGGTCAGTGGCATGGTCTAATTCACAAATAAGGCATACCTGGACACTATTCAGTGGGCACTCCCTTGGTGGATGTTTCTTCCTGCATTTTGGACAGAAAATGCATAATACTTGCTCTGGTTCTGCTTGTTTCTGTTTGACCTGCAAAGTATCCATTTGTGAGGCAAAAGAGTTCATCATCTATGTTTTGAAAATTTCTAACAGATTACCTATTTCTGCTCTAGTTGCTCCTCCATTTGTTTATTTCTGTACCCTTGAAAAATTAGTATCCTTGGTAGTTGACTTATTCCTTGTAGATCCTTGAGAACATATTTTGCAGAGGTCTACAATGTCCTCATAGTATTCGTTAGATATATCTCCTTTACCAAGCATATTCAACATATATAAGCAATCTTCTCTAACTCCTTTTAGCAAAATGGTTTTTAGAATGTCCTTACTCACATCAGGATGGCCAGACCATTGTAGATTGTATTGGAGTCGCTCCACAAAGTATTCAAGGGTCCCGTCCTCCTTCTGTGACATTTCGAACAACTCCTCTCTGCATTCCCTTATTCGACAATAGTCTTGGTATTTGTGCAGGAAAAGATGCCTCATTTGTATCCATGTTGAAATGTTTTCCCCCCAAGGCTCATGAACCATATTAACGCATTTCCTTTTAATGTGGTTGGAAACAGTTTGAGCTTCTGCGCAGTGGTAGTGTAGTCATAGCTTCTACACAAAATGTCAAATTCAAACAGAAACTCATCTAGATCTTCAGTGGATAATCCATGAAAATTTGGGAGAGACGAGAGAGGTATGTTTTTCATAGGAGCCATTCCTCATGTGGGAACATCAAAAATAGGAAAAACCAGGGTAGAGATAGTGTTTTCATTGTTTACCTGATCCTCGTTGTTGTGGATTATCTTGGTAGAGCTCTTCTTCATTATCCCTTTGATTCTCCATATGTGCTCTCTCCCTCCACTCAATATGAACAACGTCCCACTCTTCCTTAGTGACTATCCAACCGTTGATCTGATAAACAACTTCTTCTAGGTTTTCTCAGTTTGAGGCTATACTGCCTTGATCCTCAATGTTCTCCAGTGTTTCTTGCTGATTTGTTGGTGACAAATCTCCAGCTTCGCTTTCATCTACAACTTTAGCTTCAACCCTTGATGAGAACGATGTTTTGAAAGGGGGTGTTTCTGCTGACTGTGGATAATGTCCTCTTGGAGGATTGGCAGGGCGAAAAATGGATCCCGAAGAAGAGTCTGTTATGGCTATAATCTCATCAACAATGTTATGTCTTCCCAGTATGTTAGGATTTCTTCCTCCACGTCCTCCGATGCCTGCAATGTTAGTATTTTGGGGGGTTCGTTCTCGCATTTGGTGATTCGTGCGGACTATTCATTCCTAAAAAAAACCTAATGTGCTTACCAAAATCTACAATTATCTTCCCCGGCAATGACGCCAAAATGTTGGGCACTTTAATTGTCTAATTGAATAGAAAATCAAATCGCTCAATATGAATTGTCAACCCAGGGAAGTTTGTTATTTCAAGATAATTCTTCACAATCTATGCTAGATTATGAAAGCATCTCTAATCTAATTGCAGTAGGGAAGTTCTTTTAACAAAATCAAACAAACAATATTGCTAACACAATTGTGCTGATACCACTGGAGTGCTACAAAATTAAAATCATAATTGCAATCTAAACTGATGAATCTACAAAGACCATGAATTGCCTACCTTAATCTAACTTTCTAATTTACTTTTGCAGGAAGAAATACTATACTATTGCTGAAGTGAAATCTACTTATTGCAAGAAGCTACTTCACACTTTTAATTCTCCAAAACAAACTTTTAACCTAATGCAGAAAAAGGAAAAGCAGTTCTCTAGCCATGTTCAACAACTGACTTCTAATTCTCATGAGACAATTTTATGTGCATTTACCAAGAAGGAACTAAACTGTAACAGCAGTTGTATTCAGAAATATCTAATAGTTAAACCATTCGCAATGAAAATGACTAAATCTAGAATTCGAAATAGAGGGGAAATGGTGAGGAAGGTGGGCCCTTTCCTTCTCACTAAATCCACTTAAAAGATAAGTTACAGTCTACTAAAAAAATTCAATCCACTTCTTCATTCAATTGCCAAAAAGATTTTTGTGTACAATAATCGTTCCTTTCTTCAGTTCCAGCAAAAAGACTAACAACCCTTTACACTACAAAATCTCTTCTATTTAAAGTCAGAGTCAATCGGTGTTTAGAAACAGAGCAGCCTGAGAATCCCTGATTCTCAGGCTGTTCGTTAGATAGCATTAATACCAAATCTTCAATTCTGCTTCATCAACATCGTGAGCCAACATTCTAATCAACAGGTGTTGCAGCAGTCGTATCACAGTAGGACTGGTGGTGTCTGTTGTAACAACTTTCGAGATTAACAAGCTTCTATCATAGCAGTTGTGTAATAGCTTCCAGGATTGATGGCATTCATTATAGAAGTCCTGTAACAACTTCTAGGAATTGTGCATAGATGTGATAGCAACGAGGTTCTTGAAATGGGCTATTCTAACACTTTGATCATTAGTTAAATTATTTCATGGGTAAAATATGTGAACGTTATCAATCAAACATGCTATGTAAATGAAAACATAAAAGCAAGATGAGTAGTTTGTACCTTGGGAAAAAGGGTCTTGCTGCTCATTATAATAGTCATTTGGCTTAGGAATGAGAAGGTTGAATGATCAAAAGGTGTAATGAAAAAGGGACATTTCAAGGCCCTAACACTGACCATCCTATAGACATATTTCCTTCTATGGAGACACCTAGGTACCCAACCACGATGTTCACCATCTCTCTAGGTTAATAGCCTGGATACATGATGTATCCAAGTCAATATTGTATTATTTATGCATCTGCCAATGAGGAATTATAGTGCAACATTCATCAAACAATATTATATCAATGAACAATGAGAAGAGACAAACCATATAGCTATATTTCCCTTCCAACTACAACACACTTTACCAAGAAAACTTAGGAATTATTTTACATCAAAATATTTCTATGGAGGGCTACAACATATTAGAAAGAGATAAATACACATATGATAGGAATCTTTTCTTCCTCCTCTGGAATCACACACATACTTGTTGTCTTTCTCTGGATATTTCACATCCTTGTGTCTTTGTCTTGGATCTCCATACTTTCCCTATCATTTTTTAGAGTTGTGAATTCTAACAAAATAAATCCACTACCATATTGAGGTCATGAGTCTTAATATGTATGATAACTAAATACAAGACTTATAAATTACAAAAATAAACTTTGAAGATTACCAAGACTGGAAAGACAAAATCTCACCATTACCATTCCTTCCAAAGTACTTCACAAATTATTTTTGAGATTCATGAATTACTTCCTTGAACTGATGCAACCTTTTCTCCATGGCCATTAAATCCACTAAGATATGGATAAACCCGATCCAAGACATCCTATAATTTGAACGAGAAATTTGTGCTCCTCTAAATCAACAATTGAGGCTGCATATGTCTCCAATGCATGGAATATATGTACTAAGATCATAATCTATTAGCAAGTTCCCAAAGTATCATATCATTATAGAGTCAACAAATCAACAAGAATGTAGCACATGTGGATCACACCAGATGTATTGTGGAAAATAAAAAGTGCACTACTTTTATACCTTAATCCACAACTTTTTCACTCCATTAGCATGATCAATACATGAATTAGATATTACCTCTAAACATGATCCAAGACATTAAAGGTCAAAACAACTGAACACCCAAAGGGAGACAAAAAAGATTCTACTGAATGGGCTCCTTCTAAACCTTTGTTTTGGTAGTAAATCAAACTAGTGGTGGTGTCTTCTTAGCATACCACAACTCAATTAGTCCTTTGATAAACCTGATAGACCTGCTCCAAAATTTCACACCAACATTTTCTTTGAATGGTGGCCTGGACAATTTATTCAATGGACCTACACTCAAACATTATCATTCTTGCAGAGGACCTTGGGTTCTCTTCCTTTGCACACCTAAATTATCCTCCAATCCTTCTTCTATGCATCATCACCTTTGATTTTCCATACACCCACCTTATCTTCTATAATATTTATTCGGCACTGATTTGGATTTTATTTTTGATGCTTCACTATTGTGACACAAGAGACACCTCAATATGTGGGATTTCACCAATGCCTACCCTACTGCTCACTCTTGTTCCTTCAAATTTCTTGATACCTATGAAGATCTGTGTCACTCAAGGCTCCATGTACTTATAGTGGCTTCACTCACGCAAATCCTTTCACTACTGCAAATTTGGTCATGTTCCTATTTCTACACAAGAAACTCCCTCGTTAGGAGATTGGTGCAAATTCAGATCATCGCCAGAAGCTACACAAATTTCACCTATCTGATCAATTATAGACATTATAAAAAGTAATTAAGCAACACATAAATTTTTCAACTTCTACAAGTAGTAGATATCACACCATTGATAGCACAGATCTATGACACACACATAATCTTCTTTTGATGCTAAATCATTGCAACACATGATCAAATAGGCATGACACTCATTGATGGAAACTCTCCCATACAACACCATTTATGATACCTTGTTGGGTCCATCATAAAAAATGAATGGAAATACCTGCAATTCCCTACGCACTTGAGGATCATGAAATTGACTCTCAATCAACCGTTCGATCTTAGAGATGAACGCCACTCTCACCTTGGTTGGGGTCCCTCAATAACCCCTTGGTTGACCTAGTCAATATATGAAAGTCTCTACCTCTTTGGTGGTGTCATTGAATTAGTCATCATTCTTCTTCTTTAGCTCTTCGAAGTCCCTCAATAAATATTTTCACTATACCTCAATCATATAGTTTTCTAGCTCAATTATTCTTGATTTCAACATAGATTTCAACTTGTCAAGCTTAGCGATGTCATATTTGTTGAGGACGGTTATGGGATGCTTTAGATATGGAAGATGGTGGATCACTTCAACCTTTGGATGAAAAAATTCTTTAATCTTTTATTCTTCGTTCATGCCTCATGGTGGTGGACTAGAAAAAACTTTCTGAGCCACACCCTGCACCATGATTGACCATGCCATACAAAGATCCTCCAATCATACTATTAGCTCCATGTAGAGACCATGAATTTCCACTTCCACAGACGCTTCTTATTTCTAATGCATAACCATCTCTGAATCCTAATATCTAATGGTAATATAGTGTAGCAGATCCCAATGCCCCATATCAGGTTGCAACATTGATATATATGCATTGTATGCACCATATCCACCAGAAACTGGATTTTTCCAATGTTTTTTTCATTCCTCCTTTGGCATTTCTCGATCCACTGCAATAGTAGATCCATCCAACTTACACATATATGACATCAACCTTCCCATAGAATTTGAGATTTCAAAAGTGATAAACCCAATTCCACGATGTCCTTTTGAGACTTTTTTCTTAAACATATAAATATATTCATTGTTCCCATATTCTTCAAAATATTTTCGAAATGCATCTTCTATAGTATAAGGAGGAATTTATTCCACAAATATTCATGTAATATTTTTAGAATGAGCTTTCATATCTTGTTTCATCTCATGTAATTAATATTCTTGTAATATGTTTCTATTTCTGTCCTAGGGGGGGGGTTAGGGTATTCAGGATTTCTATAGACAAGGGTTTTCCCTATTCTATAGCTATCTGATATACGTGTGAGGTCAAACCATAGTTCTCGGTCCAATATCTCAGGGCACCAACTAAAGAGGCTAGACCGTGCCCTTAGTTGTACTACCCAACTACCTAGGTTCTAGAGAGTATCTTCCCAAGTGTTGTTCTCGGTGGAACTATAACAGTCAGGAGGTCGATTGGTTTATCTACGAAGGGCTTCAAGATATCTAGGCCTATCCATATACATGTGTTTTCTGATGCACTACCACTTGAAGGGGTACCAATAGGGGCTACAAGGGTGTCCAACAATGTGTGCTTAAGTACCACTTGTAGTTCTTGCATGTATGCTTCCCCAAATGCAGATTTGTGTTCTAAATAACAAATCTTTGTAGCTTAAAGATGTTGGAATACGTCTCTACCTTAAAACTAAATAACCCACAATTTTCTGCCAAGGAAAGTGCTCTCATACCACTTGTAAGGTACCAAATCTATTATAATATCCGAAAAAAAAAATATTGTAGAGAATAACAACGAAACAACACAATAGATGAAACCACAACACCAAAATAATACCTTTATTGATAGGAAAAAATGTTCACTTGCCTCTTCGAGGGGGAAGCCTCCAGCAGAGCAGTGCTCTATTACAATAATTCTCAAGACAAAAACTTTCATGCCCTTGACTCCTATTTATACTAAGTCTATATACAAAAGGAACAATCTAGAGGAAGATCTTCTAGAAGTGAAAGATTCTTTTAGGTCTTATTACATTTGACTTATTCTTCCTTATTACTAGGCCTTATTAATATTGGCCTTTATTATATGGAAAATATTTTATTTTACCTACAAGAGGGGTTAGGGAGGTTAGTTCCATAATAAAAACCTTGTCTACATTGTTGATGAGCATAACCTACATTGTTGTTGAGCATGGTGTTCATGTGGATCCATCCAAGATCCAATTCATTCGTCATTGGCCAACCTCAACCACACTAACTGAGCTTTAAAGTTTCTTAGGACTTGCCAACTTCTATCACAAGTTTGTGTTGGGATTCTCCCATATTGCATAGGCCCTCAACCAAGTGACCAAGAGTGGTGGAAAGACAAATTTCGTGTGGGGGAAGTCACAACAACAAGTGTTCGATGATCTGGAAAATCACTTGTGCTTAGCTCCAGTACTCTCCCTACCCAATCTACAACAACCTTTTGATATTGATATTGATGCCTCATACTATGCTGTGGGCGCATTTCTCACTGAGCACGATCATCCAGTGGGATATCATAGTGAGACACTATCAGATGTCTTCCGTAAGTACCCCACCTATGACAAAAAAATGTCTTCCATTGTACAAGCCAACTGACAATGGAAGAACTACATTCTCAGGAAGGAGACAGTCATCCATACTGATCACAAGCCTCTACAGTTCATGCATACACAAGGAAAATTGTAGAACGACTGCCATAAAAGATGGTCCACATATTTGGATCAGTTGCATATCAACATCAAATATAATATAGGGAGCACCAATCGTGTCGTTGATTTCCTCAGTCGACCTCCAGTTGCAACCTTAACCACGTTGCTCCATTCCTATTTTCATGAGGCATTCGAGTCGCCCCAACTCTACAAGAGCGATCCTAACTTCGCTACCACTTACCAGATGTTGGGCACAGGCGCAATTGTCACTAACTTTCATCTTCAGGATGAACTATTATGCCATCTGGGCCACCTCTGTGTTCCTTCAACGAAGTCTGTAAATATGATTTGGGAAGCTCAATACAGTCGAATGGTAGGACATTTTGGCATGGAAAATACTGTGGAAGTACTACAAAAGCATTTATGTTGGTCTAAATTGCACCAGGACATCAACAAGTATATCAGGTCATGCACTGCCCACACCATTTCCAAACTAGCCACTAAGAAGAAAGGCTTGTACACCCCTCTGCCTACTCTCGACAGGACATGTGAATCCATCTCGATGGAATACATGTCAGGCCTTCCTTCAACCAAGCAGGGAAAGGATTGTGTTTTTGTGGTGGTTGATCGGTTTTCTAAGATGTCCATCCTAACATCATGCAAGAAGAATATCACACTGAAGGCCACTGCCAAGCACTTCTTTGAACAGATGCGGGTACACTTCGTGATACCACAGACCATCTTATTAGATCGGGACATCAAGTTCCTAAACACATTCTGGTCCATCCTTTTGCCATTGTTGGACACCAAGCACACCAAATCTACTACCTTCAACCCCCAAACCAATGGCCAAACATAGGTCGTCAACAAAATGATCATGTATATCTTTCACATGTACAAATCCAAACATTCGCACACATGGGATGATAGTCTGCCCTATGTTCAAAACAGCTACAACAGAGTCCTTCATAGATCGACCGACCCCGGTCCCTTTCTGGTGGGGTTGGGATTTCAACCATTGGGTCCCATTAATGTTGTTTTGCCCCTTGCATCAACATAGGTAGAATCATCCCATGCTCAATCTAAGGCCGACAAAGCCACCAAGTTTATTGAACGAATTCATCACATCTGATAACAGGTCCATGATATTTTACAAAAAGCCAATGCTAAGTACAAACAACGATATGATCAACACTGGGGCCGCACAAGTTTTAGGTGGGAGACAAGGTCTAGTTGCATTTGCATAAATAACACCTTACATGACCCACAAGTTTTAGGTGGGAGACAAGGTCTGGTGAATATCTCAACCACACACAAAACTAGGAGCTAACTAGTTAGAGAGAATCTCTCATATCCGACTAGATCTAACAACCTCCTAAAATATAGAAACACACTCCTTACATATAGATGAAATCTACCCAATAATGAAAAAAAATAATCACAATGATAAAAGTAGGAGTTAATAATTCCAAGTGACCTAAGTACCCCATCTAAAAATGTAAATGTTGTCATTACTAAGGAAACAACACATAAATATGTTTTTTCTAAAATTTAAAGCATTGAGATGAATCATTAGAGAAAACCTTCTAAATGTCTTAAACAAATTGAAATCAACGCTTTAAATCTAAACAAATTGAAATCAATGCTTTAAATCTAGGTTGTTCTTGGAAGTTCTTTTTAAAAAATAGATGATGGTTGGACATGATATGTTGTGCATAGTTAATATTGTTTTTTCTTGATATTGTAAATCTAAATAAAAAATAGAATAGTCTTTCTTTTGAGTTACTTAAAAAAATTGGAGAGATTTAAACATGATAGGTTGTGTATGGCTGATAATTTTTTTCATTTTCAATACTTCAAATAAATTGAAGAATGCGTTTATATGTGAATGTTGAAAGTGGTTAGAGATGATAGATTGTGCTAATGTTGGATATGGAAAATTTGATGGCAAAACAAGTTTTGCGTTTATAAAAAAACAGAAAGTGCTCCACGCTCGATCACATTGAATAATCTATACCATAATGCATGTTAGGAAGTGGTTGTGGCGTGGAATACATTAACACCATCTTGTCAAAATGGCGTTGCCTTATTACCGCACATCCATCTAAGTTTACCCACTCCACTACATCACTAACGCCAACAACTTGTCGCTGCGAATTCTGCGGATATTTTTGGGACACAAATTCTCCATCATTGGGACCCTTAAATTACAACAATATTTTGATACTTTGAGTAGCAACAAATATGCGGAAAGAGTTGCGGCGACAATAATCATGGATGTCGAGAGGAAGTTGGCGTTGAGGCTAAATTATCGCGTGGTAGTCAGAAATGACGGATCGTTCACTGGAAACAAAGAAAATGCTTCACCCACCATCACATTTTGTCTCCGTAAGATTTTGACCAAACTGCTTGGATTAGGATTCGGCCACGACAGAAGCACTTGGGCTTTAAATGTCTGGCTAGATCGGAGGTAGGGATGGAATCAGTAGCACGAGAGGAAGTGTAGCTATTAAGTGTCAGTAGCTATCTGAGAATGGGCCAGGAGTTGGGATCTGCGACAAGGTCACTGTGGGAATACGCAGAGTTTTATATTGAAGCTCTGGTTGCATTGGTGGTGGCATGGAGCTTCTTCATTTTCATCCACCGCAACAAGCTGAGGAGCCTGCTGCCCCCCGGGCCATTCCCGTTGCCCGTTATCGGAAACCTCCATCTGCTGGGAAAGCTTCCCCACCAAGCGCTGGCAGCGCTTTCTCTGAAATACGGACCTCTCATGTCCCTCCGCCTTGGCTCCTCCGCTCTTACCTTAGTCCTCTCTTCCGGCGACATCGCCGAGGAGTTTCTCAAGACCCATGATCGGCATTTTGCCAGCAGACATTCGTCCGCCGCTATTAAGTACTTGACGTATAATTTCTCGGGCGTGGCCTTTGCTCCGTATGGCCCTTACTGGAGGCAGATGCGTAAGGTCTGCGTTTTACCGTTGCTGAGCTCTAGACGCATTGATTCCTTCCGCTTCATAAGAGAAGAGGAAGTCAAGCCATGTTAGAATTAATGATTAATTTAGGGGTTGGTTGAAGATTTGTAGGAGTTGTTGAGATATTCTCTCAACCTCCATAGTTATGTTTGGGGTAAGTTGAATCTGAGTTCATATGTATGTGTGCCTCTGCTCTCATGGATTTTAACTTGGTATCAGAGCAGGCTCAGCCCTGACTCTCTCACGAGAGGGGCTGTGACCATGCAATCTGTTTGTTTGCTGTAGATTGTTTTTATTTATTTATGTGTTAGCTGTTTGTTTGCTGCTTGGTCGAGGATTTGCAGCGTCGAGATCGCTATTTGCAGCGTGACAGGAATTGTCATGGTGTTTGCAAGCTCGCCTTGTGCCGGAAGTTGGATCGATATACATTTGATTCAGTCTAAAACTCAAGTGCGATCGGGCTAAATTTCTGGTGTTTTCCTTTGCAGAACATGGCACTTCACAATCTGATGGACGGTCCTCAGATTTGCAGCGAAGTAGCGTTGAAGTAGAGATTTCAGGTCACCAATTCTATCCAATCTATAGCATCATATGCTGGGCGCTTTCCTTAACCATGTCAGATCGTAGCACTCCAGACGTGTTCTTGATGAGCTGTAAGCTTGGAGCCGAGGAGAGCCAACGTCAGGTTTAACAAAATTGTACAAGAGACAGCGATTACGGTGAGGATTTGTATGTATTCAAAGGTTGCGAAATGGATCTTTTGTACTGTCCCAAAGTCCCACATGTTCAAGAACAAATGTTAAAGACCACAGAAAATCAAAGAGATCATGTATTACAGTTTTATTCAGCTACTGCCGATAAATTGGGTGCAGAACACCAGATTGCCATTGGTTGGAAGCCGCCGTAGAAGGTTTATCTATTTTTCTACTTATATATATATATATATATATATATGTATCTATGCGTGTTGTGCAAGTATGTGTGAGTTACAGTTTAGTGAGTTTGAGAGATTATGAATTCAATGAATATGCATTGAATATTGTATGAGATCTTGGAATTTGAAACATATTGAATCTAGTCAATTCAATGTGTAAAGAGCAAAGATTGTTAGAATTGACTACTCTAACAAGTTGCAGGTGCAGAATGAAGATCCAAGATGATGAATTCAGATCCAAGATGATGAATTCAGATCTTGTGTGAGTGCTACTTATGTTGTAAAGGAAGTAGGAACTCTTGTATCTTGATATAAGCTGGCACGAACAACTGTTCTTATTGGAAGTCACCTTGTATAATTGAATGTTGAGGACATTCCGTATCCAAACTGCTCTTCTAGACACTGAAGGATAGCCGAAAGCAAAAATCTGACAGATGGAGGCAT
>ML799809.1:945-28298 GCA_009831015.1 Picea engelmannii | reverse complement strand
GGATATGTTGGTGGCTGGCATGGACACATCCTCTACAAGCATAGAATGGGCAATGTCCGAAGTGCTGAGAAACCCTCGAGTGCTGCAGAAGCTTCAGGACGAGCTGGCACGCGTGGTTGGAATGGAGCGTATGGTATGCGAGTCTGATCTTCCTCGTCTCGTTTATTTGAAAGCTGTGGTGAAAGAAACGCTCAGACTCCACCCAGTAGTGCCTTTTCCGATTCACTTGTCTCTGGAGGACTGCACTGTTTTGGGCTATGAAATCCCCATAAACACTCGCATTTTTTTTAATCTTTGGGCAATTGGTAGGAACCCCAAGTCATGGGGGCAGGATGCCCAAAGTTTCAAGCCCGAGAGATTTCTCATTGAAGCAGAAGCTGGTTTGATCCACAAAACTCATGAAAACTTCGAGTGGCTTCCATTTGGAGCAGGGAGGAGAGGATGCCCAGGGCAACAGTTGGGAACGCTTATTGTAGAGTTAGCGGTGGCGCAACTCTTGCACTGTTTCAACTGGAGGCTTCCCCTGAATGAGCAGGAATTGGACATGACTGAAATGTTTAATGGACTCACTCTACCCAGAGCGCTTGAACTCTTCGCTCTTCCAACTCCTCATCTTCCAGTGCTATAATTAGTATGGCTAACTGTTGTAATCGCAGTATATAAGTATTGTTTTTACAGTAGATTAGAAGCTGATGAAGTGCTCTGTCTTTATAAATAACCCTTGCACAGTAGAATGCCCCATGCATTCAACGCGTGCTTATTTAAGCCAGAATTTCTTAAATAGGTAGATTTTGTGCTCAGGATCAGTTTTCAACATTTCACAATGGCAATTTCGTTTTGACCTGTTTAAGGTATCTGCAATCCTTCAATTTCATTGTGCAGTATCGCTAATTTTCAAATCGATTAGTTGAACCAGCTTTCAATTCTAACGAGTGTATAACCTGTAGTGTGATTTAAAAGTATTGGAAGTCATCATTTAAAGAAAAAATTTAAATAGAACTGAGTTTAATATATCTTATTATTACCCGTATAGGCCTTCCTTGGATTAATCTATCTTTTAATTATAAATTTCAATCTTAGGGTTGGCAAATTAATGGATGAAATTTAATGCTCATAACTTCCTTGCATTTTTGAATGGTCCGTTAAGTTGTTTACTTTTTCACATTTATTTAATATGGTTAAGAAATTACTTCTCTAACCATTAATTGACAGGTTAACTGATTAAAATGAATTAATATGTATAAAACTCTTCATTGCCAAGTTCCTTGAGATTAAGCGTTTGTAACTGGACGCAGTGACAGCTACAACGGTAGTAGCTGAATACAGTGGTTAAGCTGAGCATCGTTTCAACTAGCACGGCGACAGTGTTTCAATTAGCATGGCGATGGCGTTTCAAGGGTTATCGCTATGGATACCAGGTGTCATTTTGGACAAGGTTTCATGAATGTGAAGCGTGAGGTGTGGTGAAATCATTCCTGGGTTTCAATTAACTCATTAAACTAATGGATGGTTAAACTCGATGCATGTCGGATGCTAGGTTTGGGAGCCCTTTAGTGGACCGACTCTTGGTATCGAGTGGACCGAATCTTGGAGGCTTCGATAAACAATCGGCCTTTCAATTAACACATTAGGTTAAACTGGCGATAGTGGGATTAACCTGGCGTTTGGACAATCGACCTTTCAATTGGCGATAGTGGGATTAACTTGGCGTTTGGACAATCGACCTTTTAATTAACACATTAGGTTAAACTGGCAATAGTGGAATTAACCTGGCGTTTGGTATGGTCACTTCATATGGACAAAATTTCCTTTTAAAGAACCTAATCCTCAATACTGTGGCTCCATTTCAATATGTTAAATGTTGTGAGAGTAATTTTAGGACTTTGACGGCTTATGTATGGGAGGGTTTGGTAAAAAATCAATACGCTGCAAGAATTTCTCAAACATTTTTATAACTACCCTCTCTGCAATTTTTTTTTTTTTTTTTTTCATTTTCTGACATGTTAATTGTGTGTTGAGTGTATATTCAGACTGTGTCTGTGGAGGAAAATGGAGGCAAGGCATCAAGATCACTATTACCAAGTAAATCGAGCATGACTCGGAAGAGAATTTCTTTAATGGCCATCGAAAGCAACGATTACGTAGATAATTATTTATTTCTCGTCATGTCTGGTCCCTGGAAATATAGTCCCAATGATTTTATGGACATTTTTTTTACCGTGGCGTATATCCCACCAGTCACAATTTATTTTTTTACGGTGGACACATTTAAGATGAATTTATGTATTTTTTCCTCAGTATTTAATGGTTTAATTTCCTATTGTTTATCAACAGTCCTATGCAAACTTATCCAAAATCCATAATTGAGAGTATTATGGTCAAATTTAAGAAAAAATCAATGGAATCTCGATACTCAGAGACACAACTTGTACCTTAATTTGAAGGTTATTTAATGTAGCAGGAATTAAAAAATAGTCAGCACATTATGATGATTGTGCAGATGCATTGCCACAAGATTCCAGGGAAGATCTTTAGGAGTGTGAGTGAAAAAAACAATGGCGCTGTGACTTGTTTGGCTTCTTCCTGACGCCTATCCACTCCTGCTTTGGTCCACCGAAATTCATCACGAAAGAATTCATGAATCTCTCTATGAAGTCGAAAGAATTCCCACACTTCAATCTCATTGTTAATGTAGTGCCTGCCAGACGTTTGTTGATGTAAAGTTTTGTTCTACGCCTTTTGGTTTTACTGTACATAAAATGGTTCTTACAACCTCGAAAGTATTGACAAGTATAAAAGTGTGTTCATCACAGAAAACCACTTAAATATTTTCAAGGGGAAAGAAGGCAATAAAGAAGAAAATAAGCTATCGAAGATTACTTCCCTTAACAAATAAAGAGTTGTCCTATAGCATCTCACTAACAACTTGTCCGTTTTGAAGTTCCCCTTTAAAGAAATAATAATTTCTTGAATATTATTTTGGTTTTTATTACTTCTATAAGATAGTGGTCTCAGATAATCATTATGTTTCTTAAGGTGTATGCTCGATTCTATTTCCATAGATTTTGTCTCAGGAATGCGCTTTCTATTTTCTATTTTCATTATCTCAATTAATCTTAGACAGAGAGTTGTAAATTAGGGATATGGAAATATAATATTGTTCCATTGATTTCGAAAATTCCAACCGCAAGTGTATTCCAGGATGCTATTGATCCTGATGTTGATAATAAAACTGTGTAGTGTGGTGGGAGCAAGTTTCATCATTGTGGGCCTCTATTCTACACTTAGGGGTAAAGAAAATGATCTTAGTGTTGAAGATAGAGGAATCTGAGATGAATATTATTCGGGTCTTTGAAAAAGAAGAGAATGATATTTGAAATATACAAATGGCCAGAAGAAGGTCAGTTACTATCATATACATATCCACGTTTATCAATATCCAGGTTAATCAATATGGCCAGAACTATTTGCCTCGAGATCAAGTTGGCAGGTTTTATTCGATTGTGACCTTGGAGGGCACTGACGTCTAGGGCCAAGAACAAGTTATCCATAAAATCGAGGCGTCTCTCAAATTCATATAAGATAAGCATCACGTAGTGTCTGTGCTGTTGAATGTTTTCTAAGTGCGGTTGTTTAGGAATCAATTGTATCATTATAAAATCTTCTTTCATGTGCTTCTGCTCCAAAATTCAGAATGATGATATTCAACAATAAGAATGATGATATTAAATTATAAATTTTAAGTTATATGCCCATCCACCTTAAATTTTAAGTTATACGCCGATTCCATATCATATACGCCCATCATTCTGATATTAAATTGTATACATCCATCATAAGTCGATATCCATCATATATGATTTGATGGATGGGCGTATTCCATATCCATCAAATTGTATATATTAAATTATTTAAAGTTTTAATGGTTTAAAGTTTCAAGTTTTTAATGATATATTAAATTATTTATATTGATAATGAAATAGTGTATAAAGGTTGTTTGAAGTTTTATATTTATTTAAATAGTGGTAAGACTTTTAAAAATATTATATAAAGTTTTAAGTTTTATATGTGTATGAAAGGTTCGTGTTATAATATGGAAATTATGTATTTGAAATTGTTTTTTACTAATTTGTATTTTTACCATACATTTTATGGAAAAGTATAAATCATTTTATACAATGTAAAATATGATTCCATACATCTCATTGTCGCGATGTGAAGAACTTTTTGGAACGTCGCAATGTGACAAAAAATTATTGACGCCACATTCTAACGACCATTTTCCCAACATCGCAAAAGTAAAAGATGATTCTACATTGTGTCAACTATTTCCCAATGTCGCATTGTGACCAACATTTCCCATTGTGACAATGTGACAATCATTTTCCTTTTGTTATCAACGTCCGTAGGAAAAATATAAATCATTATCTATAAAGTAAAAAATGATTCCATACATCTCATTGTGACTAACATTTCCCAAAGTCGCACTCCGACGAACATTTTCCATTGTCGCATTATGACGAACATTTTCAAACGTCGCAATGTGACAAAAAATTCCTGACGCCGCATTCTAACGACCATTTTCCCAACATCGCAAAATTAAAAGATGATTCTACAATGTGTCAAATCTTTGCAAACATTTCATTATGATGAAAATTTTCATATGTCACATTGTGACAAACATTTCCCAATGTCGTAATGTGATGCCCATTTCCCAATGTCGCATTTTGATGAACATTTCCCGACGTCGCACTGTAACGTCCATTTCCCAACGTCGCAACAGTAAAAGATGATTCTAAAATGTCTGGAGTGTTTCTAAACATCGCATTATGATGAATATTTCCCAACATTGCATTTTGACGAACATTTTGTAACGTCAAAATGTGACGACCATTTGCCAATGTCGCATTGTGATGACCATTTCCTATTGTTTCCATGTGACACAGATTTCCCAATGTGTCATTGTGATGAACATTTTCCAACATTGCATTTTGATGAACATTTCCCAAGGTTGCATTGTTACGAATATTTTCCAACGTCGCAATGTCAGGATCATTTTCTATTGTTGCACTATGACAAAAATTTCCCAACGTTGCACTATGATGAAAATTTACCAACGTCGCATTTCTTACAAAAATGTCCCAACATGACAATCTCACAAACATTTTTGAACGTCGCATTTTGATGAACATGTCTCAACGTCACAATGTCATGAGCATTTTCCAACGTCACATTTTGATGAACAACTCTCAATATAATTTTCCATTGTCATAAACATTTACGGTTGTCGCAATGCAACAAACTATATATATATATATATATATATATATATCGTACATCACGCATAGTCATTGTCATGGTCATCATCAATTGGAGTTAACTATTGTGATGGTGAAGCATAAGCTATCACTCTGAACCATCGTCATTGTCATAGTGATGGTGATGGTCAATGTTTTCTATTTATGTAATAATGTATTATTAATGTATTTGTACTTTATTACTTCAATATATTAATGTACTATTATAAATTAAATAAATTTTTAATATTTTAATGCTTTACTAATGTATTAATTAACAATACTTTATTAATGTATTATTTCATAATGTATACATATTTTATTAATACATTATTTTATTAATTAAGAATATACAAATATATTAACTATATTATATTTAAACACAATAATAATGATTTAATATACTATTATTATTTATTACTTAATATATTTGTTAGTTCTTTATTAATACATTAATTAATAATCTATAAATATGTTATTTATAAAATATTTTAACATTATAATAATGAGTTAATACATTATTATAATATATTAATTTGGGTGATATATTATTTAAGTATTGATGTATCCTTATTTTATTAATGTATAATTACTTTATTACTTTATATATTACTTTATTATTGTATAAATATTTTATTAATATATTAGTAATTTAATATAATAATTTTAATATAATAAATTAATGTTTTTTTTATTACTTTAATACTTTTTTATGTATTCATGTTTTATTCATGTATTACCTTATCAATGTATTATTTTATTATTGTATAATAACCATATTAATAATAATAATATATTATTATTTTATAATAATGTATTACTTTAACATTAATACATTATTAATATTGTATTAATATATTAATACTTGGTAAGATATTAATAATACATTATTAAAGTATGAGTTAATATACTATTATAAATTATTAGGTAATGTATTTGTTAGTGTTTTATTTGGAATTTGGGACACTCAAGATCCTTTTAAAGGTCTTATAATTAATATATTTTGAAATCCATTTTGAATTATTTTGAATTTTGATAAAACTTTAAAGTTTAAATATTAATATTATATAATTTATTTCAATTTTTTGGGTGATCTAGAGTTCTATGGCTATATCTAAAGAAAAAGTGGTTCAATTTCTTTTTATTATAATTAAATTTTATTAATATTTCTTTTTATTGTAATTAAATTTTATTAATATATTTTGAAATCCATTTTGAACTTTGATAAAACTTTAAACTTTAAATATATATATATATATATATATATATATATATATATATATATATTAAGTAAAAAAGGATAGAACCTGTTATATTATCATTATCAAGTTACAGTGACTGTTTATGATGCCAGTTGTCCCACCTAAACATGAAACCGAGATAGCTGGGCATCCTGTGCCATTTGTTTCCCAGCAAACAAAACTATCAGAGTACCGTCCTGCCCGAAGGAAACCAGGACTTCCAACCATTAATTTTAAACTGTATGCCAAAAAACTAGTTGCAAAATAGCTAAGATCTAACTGGGCGAAAGCCTGGTTCGGAAATAGAAAAAAATTTCTAACCAAGAACATCATTGAACCTCTTATCCGGTCAGCTCGTCCTCGTCCCCGTGCTTTCGCCATCCTGCTGGAAACGCGTAAGCTTGCGCACACGTTAGGCATTGTCGTTTAGGAAGAGTTCTGGAATGAGCAACGAACAACAAGTCGAGTCGCTAATCGATTCGGGCGATGCGAAAGATTTGGTCGTCCAACAGATTCCTCATGTCGAAGATGAGAGCAAGGTACCCCAAATTGGTGAACGGGTGTTGGTCCTACCAGTGGCTGTCGTTGGAGGCTGAGGGAATGGGCCCTGTAGCTCCCTCACTTGCATGTGTCGGTTGGTTGGAAAGCTGGGTCACTACCTCCATAGGTGCACCGGGGGGTGAGTCTCTGCTTCCCTTTATGCGGGGTGGGGTCTCTTCTTCTACATAACAGGTGGTAAAATTCTCCGCTGGGCTATTTGCACTGGAACCAAGCAGTTTGCCCGAAGGCGGAAACTTGTCATCTGTGCCAAAATCAGTGGGTGGATTCTAGTTGTCCGGGACTGTGAACAGAGGGAGCTTGGGATAGCTTTGCATGGCGTCTTCCAAGGTAATTTCTTCCATGTACGCCATTGGAGGCGTTCATGGTTTCCTACACCTTCGGTAGGACGCCATGGCTAACGCCTGCTCAAATTTCTTCTGTCCCTGGCATCGAGATTTAGCTGTGTACCAAGCGGCACCCCTGCGCGGCTTACCTCGTGCTCTGGGCATGGTGGAGACCCTAGAGATGGCCAGGGTTCCTTGCGGGTGGAAGGCTCTACTCCAGAGCTTCAAAGGGTCCCCAAGCTGCTGCTCTGGTGAAATTATCTCTGCACTCAACGCTGCAATGAGAGAATGTCGCTTAATTCTATCAAGGCGGGTGATAAGGAGGAGGACAACCATGACTGTCATGGCCATTAAGGCTTGCTATCGAGTGCGTTGGTGCATTGTACCTATCACTTGCGCGAAGGGGCTCATCGCCTAGATTTGGCTGCACGGATTCATACTTGGTTAGTGGCTGAGGGGATGGTCGCTGGTGGATGTATTAATGTTGTATCTCGACGTTGTCCTGCGTGGCTCCGCTTTGCGACGTGGCACCCCATCTAGGGGTTGTATATCTCTGGTGGCTAAGGTTTGGCACCGAGTGGAGTTGTCTGAGTCTTCCGAGACATGGGCCTCCCAACAGAAGTGTTCGGTTTCCATTTTGACTCCTTCATTTGCTAGGCAATCCGCTATCCTGTTTGCATCCCACTTCACGTAAGAGGGTATGATGTTGAGATTGGGTTGGAGGAGGCGGGTAAAGTCCTCTAGCAATCCAGAGAGTCGCCAACTTGGTGAGATTTTTGAAGGATTGCCTCCATGAAGAATCTTGGTGATTAATTTGATGACAATTTGTGAGTCCCCCTCCAGGATAATCTTGTGGTTATATTTGTCAATAGCTATTTGGAGACCCCTTAATAATCATGTTAGCTCTACCACATTGTTGGTTGTTTCCCCTAGGTAGCCAGCAGTTAGACAAAGGATCTTGTCATTTGAATTTCTGAGTACTGCTCCATATCCCGCTAGTCCTGGGTTTCCTTTGGAAGCCCCATCAAAGTTTATCTTTATGAAATTTGTGGGAGGGGGGGACTAGGTGGTTGGACTAGTATGTTGGTGCTTGTGCGTCCTTGGTGCTGGTTGATTGATTAGAATGGGCTGCCAGCTTTGAAGAATGCACTGTTCCTCTGGGTTGCAGTAAAGGTCTTCTTATTTCCATGATTTACTTCTGATAGTTAACTTTAAACTTTAAATATTAATGTTCTATAATCTATTTCAATTTTTGGGGTGATCTAAAGTTATATTGCTATACATAAATCAAAAGTAGTTAAATTTCTTTTTATTGCAATTAAAGTTTATTAATATATTTTGAAATATATTTTGAATTATTTTGAATTTTGATCAAACTTTAAAGTTTGAGGTAATCTCGAGTTCTATAGTTATACATAAAGAATCACAAGTAAAATTCTAAAGAATGACAAGTATTCATTTACCCTCTTAAGGTCCGATAGATCAATCGGTCTTAGTGGACGTTAATCATCATCATCATCATAATAATGAGTTAATACATTATAATATTATTAATATTTTAATATTTTAATAATATATTGATACTTTTTTAATGTATTAATTCATATTAATGTTTTAATATCAATATTTATGTTTTTATTTATAAAATATTTAATACATTAATGTATTTAAAGAGTTCAATACATTAATATATTAATGTATTAATAATGCTTTACTAATGTATTAATGTATTAATACATTAATGCATTAATGTATTAATACATTAATGCATTAATACATTAATGTATTTAATACATTAATGCATTAATACATTAATGTATTTAATACATTAATATATTAAATACATTAAATATATTAAATTCATTAATACATTAATGTATTTAATATATTAATGTATTAAATAGATTAATGTATTTAATGTATTTAATACATTAATGTATTGATGTATTAATGTTATTTCAGGTATGTCGGTTGTCAACTAGCAACAATCACTTTTATGTAAAAAGTGGTTGATGTACGTTGATCGATGATATTAATTTTTAAAAGGTGGAAAATGGAGTTGATCGGAGTATATCAACCACATTTTACATAAAAGTGGTTGTTGCTAGTATAATTGATATGTGATTTAAAAGTATTGGAAGTCATCATTAAAAAAAATAAATTAAATAGAACTGAGTTTATAATATATCTTATTATATAATTGATAATATATCTCATTATATAACTTCTTTTGGTAATATGTGTTTATCATATATTTTCATATGAAAATATATGTTTATTTTTTTCTCTAGTCAAATTATTTCAAGTAGAAAGAAAATTAACATTTTGCATAAATACATGAAACCATATACTTTTTTCAGCTAAAAACATTTGATCTATTTGTAGTAAAAAATTATTTATCCCAAAAAGATGAAAAACTGAAGTTGATACCAAAATATAAGGCTAGATTCCAACCACCATCTAGTGTTCAAAAATAGTCTGACTATTGCATACGAAGAATTTCAAAAATCAATAGTCATTGCTTTTACCTCGGCCAATATAGATATCATTTTAGTTTCCTTAATGACCCATGTTGTGTCAAACATTATATGAAAAAGGAAAAATCAGAAAGGAGAAAATGAGACTACTCCTGAAGTTGAAAGAAACCAAAAGCCTGCAAAGGAGGATAGGATAACAGGTTGTCTCTAGCTTTCAACTCGAGTCATGTGTGAGAGGAGTTTGGATCTCCAGCTACCAAACCTGGTGGATATATGAAGGGTCTATGGTAAAACTCAAAATGGATGTTGTCCTTGATTTCCTCTATCTGTCACTTCCCAATATCCATTTGTGAGCATGCCTTAGAGAGTGCATCAACAACCATGTTGTCTTCCCTGTATACATGATGCATAGAGTAAGAGTCAAATGAGGCCAAATATAAAGCACATCTTGTGATATTATGACATTTCTAAGTTTTGTTGATCTAATTTATAACTATCATGGAATCTCCAAAAATATGTAAAGAGGTGACTCCTTTTTCTCCTGCAAAATTCACTAATAGTTTCAGAGCCATCACTTCAACCAAATTGTTTTCCTGTCCCCCAAACCAATTTTGAGGTTCAAAAAATGCGCGTTGTAGAGGTGGAGAGAAACCCCTGCTTCATTGAGTTGAGAATCATTTTGGGATGCCCCATCAAAAAAAACCCAAGGCCTTGAGATATCAACAGTTTCTTTTGTGATATGTCTATTAGGTATGTGGTATTTTTCTTGAGCTAAGTGAGATAGGATGCTTAAACTCTCAACAACAATGCGTTCCAAAATGGAAGGACTATATTTGAAGATGGATACATTTCTAGCAAGCCAAGCTCCCCAATTTATAATTGGTGGAATGGATTTTGTGTTTCTATTCGTTGGATTTGTAACCTACATTTTCCATGATTCTTTAATTGTCAGTCCCTTCCACCTACAAGATTGATTCAAAGACTTTGAGACAATTGACAAATTTATTTGACAAAAAGGTAGCACAGGAAAAGATGTGTGATGGATTCCCCAACATCATTACATAGGCTGCACCAACATGGTCCTTCTATATTTATGAGCTTCATTCTATCCCAGGTTGACACTTTATTCTTTATCAGGCACCACATGAAGATATAAGCTTTTAATGGGCATTTAATTTTCCATATCCCTTTCCACCACTAGGAAGGCTCATGTTGAAGTAGATTGATATTGATTTGTGAATATCCGTCTTTTGGGGTGTAGACTACGTGAGGGGCATGTTGCCACACCAAATCATCCTCCCTTGTTGTAATACAAATATTCCCTATTTTGAGTGCTCTGATATATTCTGTCCATATCCCAACATGGTACTCCCCTATCTCAAGAAATGTTGCTTCCTTCCATTCTTGACCCCAGAGAGTAGTTATGTTTGTATCTTCTACCTAGGCAAGGTCAAATATCCCATGTTCATGCAACCAATGCAAAAAACCTTGGGGGAGTGTATGGTTTCTACCACTCCATGGCTAGGGATCAAAACCCACCCAGAATTTTGTGCCTTTTACCACTCTCTAAGCGAGTCCCTCTCCTACCACTTGGAAGGAGTTTATTATATCTTTCCAAATGATGGAGCCATTTGAGGTCTCCTTTGTGGTTCTTCTAATCCATTCCTCCACCCATTCATGCCTTATATATTTATATGCAATAAATTTAGTCCAAAGTCTATCTGTCGTAAGAAATCTCCATAGAATGTTTTCTACTAAATCCTTATAGAAATTGTAATATCCCTAGGCTGAACCCAATTGTAAATGTAAATGAAAATGTACTTAAGCTCGTGAGTTGTTTGATATCATTTTTGTATGCACCTTTCATGGCATAGTGCGCACATGTACTGCGCAGTAAAATGAGGAAGTGTGTACATTCTAGGATATCGCGCGCAACAACTTAAGTGCGTGCGACTTTGAGGACAGGGAGCCTTTGTGTATATGTTGTGTTTTATAGGCCAGTGAGCCAGTTTTGTGATTATTAAGCCAAAGAGCCTAGATGTTAAAGGCTGGTGCACCTACTTTTGTATATGTCTCAACATTAATATAAAATACATTGCTACGCACAAACCGACCACGATAAAAGGGTATGGGGGACTAAACTCCACTAGTTAGGGAAAGGGTGGGGGCTAAAATTTAAGGAAAAGGGGCTAAGCCAGGGAGCTTAAGCAAAAAATGAATATTATATTAATATTTATTAAAGTATAAAGTATGGATAATTATTTTATCATAAGTTCTAAAGATGGGGACAAGTGGGCCAAAGTAGCTTCCAACATGACAAGTGTCAAGTTGGGGACATGCATACATATTGTTGGGACTTAGTTCATTTTCCATCATTCTTTCCATCATTCCTTCCATCATTCATCATCCATGCAACCATTCCATGAGAATTCACGCACTCAGTCATTTATCCTCCGTACCTTCATGTCACTATACCTGAACCTGTATCCATAACCATACATGTTTGTGTAGCTGGTTAGTTTGGGAGTTGGACTAAGGAAGTGGGTTATCAGGCTCATGGGATATTGAAGAGGCAGGTTGTGAAGATCGTGAGCAATCTCTTTGGGTGAGAGAATTGATGGGAATTGATTTCCTGAAGGTGCTAAACTGTAGATATAGGGCTGTGAGACTTACTATTCGACCTGTTGTTGAAGCCTGGAAAGGAAGTGAGGCAGTCAAAGGACTGTTGAGCAGAGAAGGGGAACACTTCATAGGGTGGGATAGGCATGTGGTGAATGAGGGATTGTAGGTTGTTAGTTTGAGTGGGCACCTGTGACAAAGACTTTCCTGTTGTCTATGAGTCGTTAGACTGGTTAGGAATCCCTTTACCCAGGTGGAGTTTAGTCCCAACTTGGGGGTGACCCACTGCTGAGAGTGATGAGCAATGTGGTATAAGGATGGGAGGTTTGTGGAAGGTCTACACGCAGTTGGTGATATTCTTACCAAGATAAGTGTCAACTGTGTGATAAATTTTCATTTTGCACTACTATTTACGTGTTTATTTTTTTGGGTTTATCTTATGTGTGGTTATAACTGTCTTTATAGTTATGGGTATTGCATGTATATGCTGCATGTATTTGTTTAGTGTTATTTCAGTATGAATCCGTGCAATTACAAAATGCATTTGTATGTTTACGTTTTAGATATAAAGTTCTGCAATAGTTCTTTGTGTATATTTTTTAATTGCATGTAGTTCGAAAAATTTATGTGGCATAGCTCAGTTGGATGTTGGGTATGTTACAGTATGTTTCACAGAGAGAACAAAAGTGTTCTCTGGAGTAGCATGGCTCGAAATGGGTGGTCGGGGATGTTACAATCTGGTATCGGAGCTTTAGTTTTCAACATTGAGCTTGGATGGGCCGAGAAAATTGAGTTGAAGTGAAATTTCACAGAGGATTTATTTCTAAGTGGCCAAATTTCAAGTTAGAGAGCATCCATGGTAAAATTTAGAAGCAATGACGCGGAATTGGGAAAAATCTCCAATTTATGTTGTTAAATTCATGGGAAAATTGAGAAATTTGGCCAAGTGGTGATATATTCTTGATTTAAAATTTGTTTTAGCAAATCCAGACTTATAAGTGGTCAAATTTGAAGTTACAGTGAAGCCATGATAGATGGAGAGAATTTATTAATTAAAATTCTTAATTCGTGAATTGAGTTGGGAAAAAAAAAACATTATGGAAATGTCAACCCACAACGATTTGTTGTTACAGAGGCTGAACTGGTGTTATCGGGGTGAAATTGAACAAATTTCATAGTTTTAGAATGTCTATGGTAAAAATTGGGGAAAAGTTAAGAAAAAGCCCCAATTTCTGTAGCGGAATTCATGAGGAATTGATGCGCAAAAGAATGAATGTGTGCAGGTGGGCGCACTAAAAATGCTTGATGCGTAGCAAAAATCTTATGATATGTAAAATTGTTCACCGCGCAAAAAAATTTTGGTGTGCGGGTGCGCGCACTAAATTTTGGCACCGCGCGGAAAAATGTTAATGTGCAGGTGTGCACACTAAATTTTGGCATTGCGCGGAAAAAATTTGGTGTGCAGGTGCGTGCGCTAAATTTTGGCTCCGCGAGGAAAAACATTGGTGTGTGGGTGCACACGCTAAATTTAGCATTGCACAGTGTACATACGCATAATAAGGTGTGCGCAGTGTGCAAACACATAATAATGGAGCATGTGGCATGAGCAGTATTGGTAGAGTGCAGAGGAATTTTGTTGGTGCGCGCACAACGTGGGTATATGTTGTCTCGTGACAGTTTAGTTAATAGTACATGGAGAGTATTGGTGCATAGTGGGGGCATACTAAACTTTTGCATGGAATAGTGCGTAAAGTAAAGTGTGCGCGGAATATCAACGCATGATACAAAAATTGTACGCAACAGGTAATAGTGCAAGAATCAAAACTGTGCGGGATGGAATTGGCACGTGACACAAAACTAGTGTGCGCCAGTTATTGGCATGACAAAGAAGCGATACATAGTGGTTATAGGTGCATAAAGCACGATTCACCTTGTGGTGTTGTCGTGCATGCTAAATATGGGTGAACAGGTTGAAATTTGTGCGCATGAAGTCATTTGGAGGGTGAATCACAGTGGAAAAACAACTAATTTCTATGACATTTTATACTATTTGAACATCATCTTTTTGCAACGTTTTTTTTAGGCCCTTAACAACGTTTTTAGGTACTCAAAAACCACAAGAACAAAGTCTACCAAGTTACACTCTACCTCTGCATCTCAAATAAAAGAGATCAGAGAGATATTTCTAATGGTGTAAATCGTTCTTCAAATGAAGCTTTTATGAGAAAGTTACGACACAACGAGTGGAGGGTAAATTTTAAGACCCAACTAACTTTAAAGAGTCATAACTTTCTGCTCCGGAATCCGATTGAGGCGCATGAGAAGTCAATGGAAATATATTGAACCATAGAAGATAGTCCCATAGCTGATTTAAATTTTTGGGCATGTTAAAAATGTTTAATATGGAAAATAAGGTACCTGCAGCATTCCAAACCAAAAACACGAATTGGACTAGAACTTCAGTAGGTTGTAACTAGTAGCCTGGAACCTAGTAAAAGGTGAAACTTGGACAGAGTGTCCAGAATATGTATATGAAGAAACCCAATTGTGATCTATGAAAAATCCAATGGAGTAGGTGAAAAAATGCATAATTACAGCGCAGAGTTGCGCCAAGTTGAAGTGTGAACAGAAAAATTAATGGGCAATTTTCAAATAACCATAACTTTCTTCTCAAGACTCGAAATTGAGTATGGGAGCAGGAGTTGGAAAGGTTTCAGACAATGTATTCTAAACATCCACCCAGAAAATTTATCTTGGCATTCAATTTTCTAGTAAATCAGAAGAAACAATTCTTATATATTATTGAACCAGAATGGTTCATATTTTTCAGGACATTGTTGAGTCAGTTAGCCAAACAAAGTTTTGTTGGCTGGACATTTTGTAGATTTAACAACAACTAGGATCAGATCAGGATCAACACAAAGTCCATAGGAATGGAAGAGGCACAGGGGACATACAACCAGGAATATGAGATCAGAGGGATGGATGTCCATTTGGGCATTGAAGGAACAAATTCCAATGGACATGGAGAATGAAAGGATGAAAACATGAATATGGTAGAGACCATTAAGAATTTGCAGAACGATGTCCAAAGCCATGAAGTTGATAATGAAAGGCTTATGATATCTAAGGAGTAGTAGGAGGACTTCAACATGAAGTTAATGCAGAGCTTGAACATAATAGAAAATAAATTGGATAAGGAGAGTGGCTCAAGAAAATTTGGAAGGCATAGGTCTCCTAATGAGAAAAGAAGAACAAAAAGTGTCAACAGACATCACCATCACTCCTTGAGTCATTCCAATAAGAGAGAACACAACAGCTCAAGTCCATCCCCTTTCAGGAAGCATAAGAGGTCTAGGGTGGATGAGCTACGGAGAAATGAACAAAATCAAACCTCCTACATTTGATGGTGAGCACAAGAAGGATGAAGATGCAAAAACATGGCTGCTGGGCATGAGAAATCATTTTCTATTGCATAATTATTCTTCTCATGCAGAAGGTAGAATTTCCATCTATCAACTCAATGGAAAGGAATCCATGTGGTGGGATCAACGTGTGCAGTTGCAACACATTAAAGAGAAAAGTGTTACTTGGAGGGAATTCAAGAAGTATTTTGAGAAGAAATACTTGACTAAGAGATACTATGACAAGAAAATGAAAGAGTTCTTTGAACTCAATCTTGGGAGTATGACCATAGATGAATATGAAAGGAGGTTTTTAGAACTGTTGAAGTATGTTTCTTTCATTAAGGATGAGACAATTAAGATTCATAGGTATTTGAGTGGATTTCCATCATTCATCAGTGACAAAATACAATATGATGATCCCAAGACATTGGAGGAGACCATAAGGAGAACTAAGTTCCTATATGATCAACAAAAAGAAAGGCCAACTTTCCAAGAATCTTGGGAAGACAAAAAAAAATTAAAGATGGATTAGAGGAAGAAGGGAGCTAAGCCACCATTATTCAGAAATAATACTCATGGAAAACCAACTTCTAGAGAACCAAGAACGATTGAGACAAGGGGGTTAAAGGACAAGGTAGCCACCTATTCAATGTTGGGGTTGTAAAGGAGATCATATGTTCAGATATGATCCTCACAGAGATGAAAACGTGAGGAGTGTTCACAATGTACAAAAACCTGAAACAATGGAGGACATGGGAAAAAATGTACCAAGGATATATGCAACCCTGGACAACAAGCAAGCAAAATATCACTCACACATGATTGAATTGGAAGGTATGATAAAAAAACAAACCATTGCTATTTTAATTGATTCAGGAGCTAGTCATAGTTATATAGATCCCAAGATGGTGGAAAATTTGCATTGGCAAAGAAGAAAGAATGGGAAATCTTGGTTGGTGCAGCTGGCTACCAGAACCAAAAGAAAATTTAATGAGATGGTTAAGTCATGTCTTATGGACATGAATGGGCTGAACACCAGGGTAGATATGAACACATTTCTTTTAGGTTCCTATGATTGTCTAATTGGGATGGATTGGTTGGACCAACATCACACTATCCTACACTGTCATAACAAGGCATTTACTTGCTTGGATGAGGAAGGGAACCTATGGAAAGTGCAGGGAATTCCCAGGGCAGTAACCATTAGAGAAATCTAAGCATTGCAGCTGAAGAAATGTTACAGAAAAGGGTGTCAAATATTTGCAGCTCATATGGAAGAGACACCTAAAGATAAGGTGCCAAATATTGAGAATCATGCAGTCCTGGAAGATTTTGAAGATATGTTCATGGAGGTACCAGGACTACCCCGAAAGAGAGATATTGATTTCTCTATAAATTTAATGCCTGGAGCAGCTCCAATTTCAAATACTCCTTACATAATGAGTACACCAAAACTGAAGGAGTTGCAAATGCAGCTTGAAGAACTTCTGAAGAAGGGGTATATACACCCAAGTGTGTCACCTTGGGGTGCCCCAGTCTTGTTTATGAAGAATAAAGATGGGACATTAATATTGTGTATTGATTTCAGACAGTTGAATAAAGTGACTGTAAAGAGCAAGTATCCTCTGCCTCTTTGATCAATTGAAGGATGAAAAGATATTTTCAAATATAGATCTCAGGTCAAGATACCATCAGGTAAGGATTAAAAAGGAATGTATCAAGAAGACCGCCTTCATGAAAATGTATGATCATTATGAGTTCACAGTGGTGCCATTTGGGTTGTCAAATGCACCAGATGTTTTCATGTTCTTAATGAATGGTGATTTCAAAGAATATTTAGATAAGTTTGTCATTGTATTTTTGGATGACATGCTTATATATTCTAAAGCAGAAGAAGAGCATGAACATCATTTGAGGATTTTGTTGCAAGTATTAAGGGGGCATCAGTTGTATGCCAAATTGAGCAAGTGCTCATTTTATGAGAAGCAAATTCATTATTTGGGGCATATCATTTCAGAGGATGGGATAGTAGTGGATCCTAAGAAGATAGAAGCCTTTAGAGAATGGTCAGTGCCAAAGAATGTGACAGAGGGCAGATCATTCATGGGCATTGCAGGCTACTATAGGAGATTTATTAAACGATTCTCAAAGATTTCACACCCAATCACTTCCTTACAAAAGAAGGGTGTGAATTTTCAGTGGACATTGGATTGTGAGAAGAGTTTACAACACTTGAAACAATTATTAACAAGTTCTCCAATACTAAGGATTGCAGACCCAAATGAAGACTTCATTGTATGTACAGATGCATGTAAAGAAGGACTTGGTGGATTCCTCGGTCAAAATGGGCTCGTTATATGTTATGAATCAAGGAAGTTGAAGGAGCATGAAAGACACTATGCCACTCATGATTTGGAGTTGGAATCCATAGTGCATGCCTTGAGGAAATGGAGACACTACCTCATGGGGAAAAGGTTTGAGCTGAGGACAAACCATACTGGTTTGAAATATTTTTTTGATCTGCCAACTCTAAATGCTAGGCCAAGCAGATGGCTAGAATTTCTAAGTGAATATGACTTTGATATAAAGCATATCAAGGGGAAAGAGAACAAAGTGGTTGATGCACTCAACAGAAGATTGCACGAATTGCATGCGACAACTATTAGCATGTACCAATCATATTTGAAGGAAAGAGTTTTTGAAGTTGCAAATTTTGATTAGTAGAAAAATTTCAGCAAGGTAATTTGCAACAGAAAATTGAAGAATACAAGCTAGATAATGATGAAATTTTCATGTACAGGGGAAGAATTTTTATGTACCAAATTCTCAGGAATTGAAAAATCTGATATTGAGAGAAATGCATAATGTACCTTATGTTTGGCACCCAAGTTATCAGAAAACTATTGCAGCTGTCAAGAGCCAATATTATTGGCCAGACATGAAGAAAGAAGTTGTTGATTTTATTTCCAAATGTCTGGAATGTCAAAAGGTAAAGGCTGAGCATAGACACCTAGTTGGGTTGCTACAACCATTACCCATTCTTGAGTGGAAATGGGAAGTTGTAACAATGGATTTCATCACCAAACTGCCCAAAACAAACAGGCAACATGATTCTATCATGGTAGTGGTGAATAAGATTACTAAAGCTGCCCATTTTATTCCAGTTAAGCTCACTCGTAAGGCATCCAACATTGTTGATATTTATATGAGAGAAATTGATCAATTACATGGAATACCCAAGACAATTGTGTCTGACGGAGATCCAAAATTTACCTCAATTTTTTGGAAAGGATTATTTAATGGATTTGGAACAAATTTGAATTTTTGTACAACTTATCATCCAAAATCAGATGGACAAACAAAGAGCGTGAATCAAGTGATTGAGGATATGTTGAGGATGTATGTGATGGATAAACCATCAAAATGGGAAGACTACCTACACATGGTAGAGTTTGCTTACAACAATGGGTACCAAACATCTCTAAAGATGAGCCCATTTGAGGCACTTTATGGAAGAAAGTGCAACACATGGTAAGATGGGATAACCCAATAGATAGAGCAGTGGTTGGGCCAGATTTGCTCAGGGAAATGGAGGAGCAAATGTTGAAAAAAAAAATAAAAAAATTAAAGGCTTTTTAAGAGAGGCAGAAAAGATATGCTGATAAGGGAATAACTCACAGGGAATTTAAAGTTGGCAACCATGTATTCTTGAAATTGAAGGCCAACAAAAGTTCCATGAAGTTGGGAATTTGTTCTAAGTTGGTAGCTCACTATTATGGGTCGTTTGAGATCCTAGAGAGGATTGGTCCAGTAGCTTATATGATTTCATTTCCTGCGTTTATGTCTATTCATAATGTATTCCATGTATCATTACTCAATAAATATATACTTGATGCTAGTCATGTTATTGATTGGAATGTGATTCAAGCGGAGCAAGAAGGTTCTTTCCAAGTGCATTTGGTACACATTCTGGACCAAAAAATCAAATAGCTCCGAAATCGAACCATAGGGATTGTAAAGGTCCAATGGACCTGGTATGGTCCTAAGGATGCTACTTGGGAGCATGCGGATGCAATGCAGGCAAAATACCCACATCTTTTTTAGGATTTTTGAAAATTTGTTGTATATGTGTACATAATGAATTGAGGATAGTGCATAAATAAGGGAAGGGGATTGTAATATCCCTAGGCTGAACCCAATTGTAAATGTAAATAAAAATGTACTTACGATGGTGAGTTGTTTGATATAATTTTTGTATGCACCTTTCATGGCATATTGAGTGCATGTACTACACAATAAAATGAGGAAGTGTGCACATTATAGGATACCGCGTGCAACAAATTTAGTGCGTTATTTGAGGCCAGGGAGCCTTTGTGTATATGTTGTGTTTTATAGGATGGTGAGTTAGTTTTGTGATTATTAGACCAGAGAGCCTAAATGTTAAAGTTCAGTGCGCCTAATTTTGTATATGTCTCAGAATTAATATAAAATACATCACTGTGCATAGACCGACCACGATAAAAGAGTATGGGGGACTAAACTCCACTAGTTAGGGAAAGGGTGGGGGATAAAAGTTAAGGAAAGTGGCCTAAGCTAGGGAGCTTAAGCCAAAAAAGAATATTATATTAATATTTATTAAAGTATAAAGTATGGATAATTATTTTATCCTAAGTTCTAAATATGGGGAAAAGTGGCCCAAAGTAACTCCCAACACGACAAGTGTCAAGTTGGGGACATGCATACATATTGTTGGGACTTAGTTCATTTTCCATCATTATTTCCATCATTCATCATCCATGAAACCATTCCATGAGCATTCATGCACTCAGTCATTTATCCTTCGTACCTTCATGTCACTGTACTTGAACCTGTATCCATACCCATATCTGTTTGTGTAGCTGGTTAGTTTTGGAGCTGGACTGAAGAAGCGGGTTGTCATGATCATGGGATATTGAAGAGGCGGGTTGTCAGGCTCATGAGCAATCTCTCTAGGTGAGAGAATTTATGGGAATTGATTTCCTAAAGGTTCTAAACTACAACTACAAGGCTTTGAGACTTCATGTTCGACCTGTTGCTGAAGCTTGGAAAGGAAGTTGGGTAGCCGAAGGACTGTTGAGAAAAGAAGGGGCACACTTCCTGGGGTGGGACAAGCATGTGGGGAATGAGGGACTGCAATCTTTTAGTTTGAGTGGGCACCTATGACAAAGTATTTCCTGTTGTCTATGAGTCGTTATCCTGGTTAGGAATCCCTTTACCCAGGTGGAGTTTAGTCCCAACTCGGGGGTGAACCACTGAGTGATGAGCAGTGTGGTCTAAGGTTGGGAGGTTCATGGAAGGTCTGCACACAGTTGGTTTTATTCTTACCAAGATAAGTGTCAACTATGTGATAAATTTACATGTTGCATTATTATTTACGTGTTTATTTTTTTGGGGTTATCCTATGTCTGGTTATAACTGTCTTTATAGTTATATGGGTATTTCTTGTATATGTTGCATGTATGTGTTTACTATTATTTCAATATGAATCTGTGCAATTACAAAATGCATTTGTATGTTTAAGTTTTATATATAAAGTTCTGCAATAGTTTTGTGTGTATATGTTTTAATTGCATGTAGTTTGAAAAATTTATGTAGCATAGCTCAGTTGGATGTTGGGTATGTTACAGTATGTTCCATAGAGAGAACAAAAGTGTTCTTTGGAGTAGCATGGCCCGACATGGGTGGTCAGGGATGTTACAGAAATGAAATAAAAAATTTAATCCCCAACCTCCCATCTATTTAGGGGCTACCAGGGTATTCCATTTTACCCAAGGTAAAACAAAATGATCTTTTGAATTGGTCCATAAAAATTTGAAACATATTCATCTTGTCTTTTCCAAAATACCTTTAGGAATCCAGGCGAGTGACATCCAGTAGACCGGAATTGCTTCAAGCACTGATTTTACAAGAATTAGTCTTCCTACTCTAGATAGCCATCGAAAGCTCCAGGACTTCAATCTCTTTTCCAATTTTTCTATTATCCAAGTCTAATCCTCCTTTTCATCGCAATTTAGTTTTAGGTGAAAGCCCAAATATTTTAGGCCTTCATAAAGGGTCCTTTGGTCAAAGGGAAAATGGCCCTTATAACACTCCAATTCTTCCTCATTCATATTATTGGCTGAGATGGTGGATTTGTGATCATTTATATGCATCCCAATTTCCTTCCCGAAGAGATCTAAAATTTCTTTTAATATGTCTAGATCCCCCTTTTGACCATTTCATAAAATCAAGACATCATATACAAAAAGGATATTCAAGATCCTTAAGGTGGAAGAGATCGAGATTCCTTGAAATTAACCCCTGTATTTTTCATATTCGATAGCCCTATTGCGTCCTTTTGTTACCAACATGAAGAGTAGTGGGGATAGGGGAAATCCTTATCTTATCCCACGTTATGTTGGAAAAAAAGGGAGTCAGACCCATTTATAAGGACTGCAAAGGAGGTTGTTGTGATGAAACTGATAATCCAATTAATGAAGGGAATTTCAAATGCCAAGTGTCTCTATAATAACCTTATATAAAGCCAACTAACTCTGTCAAAGGCTTTTGAGAGATCTAGATTTATCACTGGACTTTTGATTTTCTGGGTTTTTATGTTGTGCAGAGCCTCTTGCACCACCCTGATTGCTTCATGTATTTGTATGCCTTCTAGAAATCCAAATTGTTCATGTGAGACAGATTCTGAAAGGATGGCATTTATTCTTTTATTGATAATCTTGGAGATTATTTTGTAGACACAGTTACAAAGAGAGATGGGTCTAAAGTCATATAGGGATTTTGGGTCGTCTACCTTTGGGATGAGTGCAATACAAGTTTCATTTAGAGGTGCATGAATGTGTCCATTTACTCTGGATTCTTATACTACTTTAAATATGTCTTTTCCAATAAACTCAAAAATCCCTACGAAGAAATCCATGGTCCAACCATCCGAACCTGGGCTTTTTTTTTTTGAAAGTTGTGGTGAAATTCTTCGAGCTCATCTTTAGAAAGCTCTTCCATAAGACCCATGTTATCTTATTCTTCTACAAACCTAGGGAAGAAAAGTGTGAGGCATAGTATGGCATTTATTGATACTTGACCATCGACTTTGAAGAGGTTCCATAAATGACAAGTACCCAAGTGTCTCATTCCCTTGAAAGAAGAGGTGGGTCTACCCTGTGGATCATTGAGACTCCAGATTGTGTTCTCCATATTTCTCCCTTTTGCATAGGAATGGAAGAATTTTGTATTCTTGTCCTCACTTTGTATCCATAGTTCTTGGCTCTTTAGTCTCCATAATTTTTCTTTCTCTTAAAGGAGTTGTCTCCTCTTATTTTCCATGGTTAGCAAGTCCTCTTTTGCTTCTAGAGAAGAGAAACCTCCTCCCTTTGATTCAAATATATTTTGGAGGGACTTTTATGCATCAATGAGTTCATTTTCCTCCCTCTTCCTTTCCCATAATGCCCTACCCAATGTGGCCTTTTTTAGTCTTTTTAGATTGTTTGCAAACTAGACTGCATCCCGAGCCTCCTCGATTTGGTCGATAGGGACCCAGGTTTCCTTGATCAAGGAGATGAATTCCTCATCCTTTAGCCATTTCTAAGTTGAATGTGAAAGGAATAGTGGGATTTAGATTTCTTCCTAATACTTACAATAAAATTGGGTGGTCGTTTGACTCCCCACCACTTCCAATCCATTTCTTGAAGCTTAAGGGGGATTCAAACGACTTTTATGATAGGAGAAAATTGTCTATTCTTTTAGCTATAAAGTCATCCCCTATTTTTTTTTTGTGCCAAGAGGGGAGAAGTTTTATGGGGGAAATGTCTATCAGTTCCTTTTCGCTTAAAACATGGCTAAATACATCTACGAGGGGGTCAGGGCATGCTCTTGGGACCCATGATTTGGCCATCCCTACTAATAAGTTGAGATCACCCCCTAATATGATATCATTATTTCTCATAAAATAATTTTTAAGAATATTGTCCCAAAAGGTGACCCGATCCTTGTATGGGTCATACACATTCAAAATCGTGAAACATCTCCCCAATTCTTCCTGTAAAATGTTTACCCCCAACCAAAAATCAAAACCCTGGGTATTTCAAAGTTTGATAGATCTGAAGTTCCACCCTAGTGCCAAACCTCCCAATCTACCTTTAGCATATACTCAAATGAACTTCTATTGTTTGAGAAATTATTCCATATAGGGGATGAATGTAGTTGCATCCCCCATTGTCTCCTAGAGTAGAATAAGGTCTAGCTGGGTCGACTCCACCGACCACTGGAGGGATATTTTTATGGATGGGATCACCAAACCCCTACAATTGAAGGAGATAAATTTCATTTCAAGCCCCCTTCTGGGGCTTGTGTTACTCTAAGGGCCCCTAAAATGGATAATTGTCTTCATGCTTCCATGTCCAACATGAATCTGGATTGGACTTTGGATAGACGAGATTTTCTCCCCCGGCCCTTCACTCCAATGGAGGAGTGAGGGTTTAAGCAAAACCCGCCCATATTATTTTTTACTTCTCCGAAAATCGAGATGGATTCGTTTCTTAATTGGTAAGCCAACAAATCTTCTTCCAAGTCTTTCGAGGATTTAGCAAAGGATATGGTAGTTTTTTTGGGAGCCTGAGACCAAAGAACATGAGGAAATAGGGGGACCATGGAGGGACAAGGATATGGGGGTTGAGTAATCAAAGGTGGAGGAGAGGTTCTTCAATGTTCCAAACCATACATTGCTCAATAGAGTGAATGAATGGAAACTGAGACTAAAGGAAGGGAGAGAAAAAAATGTCTTACCAAACTGAAGGGAGAATACCTGATGAAGCTCCTGAGCTATTGAAGCCTCCTAAGTTGATAGATAAAAGTTATGGCTTAGTGTTGAACTTGAGCAAGAGGAGTGACCCAAGGCCAATAATGATCTTCCATCTTCAAATTTTTGTCCTGAAGAAGAATTAGATTTAGTCATCGATTTTCCCTGTTTCGCTAAGGATGAAGGAGAATCCATTTCCAACTGAGACGCCCCTCTCTTATTTGGAGTTAGATGTAGGCCTCCACCACTTTTGGAAGTCATAATAATCTTACAGTCTTTGGATACATATCCATGCTTGTGGCATCAATGACATTGGAAAAGTATCCCCTCGTAATCCATTTTTTGCATGGTGGATTTACCACCCCAGGAAAGCTCCATTTCCTCTACAATCCCCTTCCTAACATTGATATGAAAAAGAATTTTGGCCATGGAAATTCTACCTGTTTCAAGGAAGGAAATGTCAGCATCCAAAAAACTCCTTATGGTATTCCCCAATCTAATAAATCTATCCTTAGTGCATAGCTTAGCAGGGAGACCCGATAAGTGAACACAAAATAGAATTTCGTCCACTTTTTAACGAATGCCATAAAATAGGGGGACCATTTTTTGAGGACGATTGGAGAGTATTCAATATACTAGGGGGTATTTATAACCGACTTAGCCTCCTCAAATTTCTTGAAACTGAGAATAAACCAACCTTTGGAGAGGGTTTGAACTGATGACAACTGGTCCATGGGGGTTTCTTGAGAATTTTTCACCCAGACCTTGAGGTTGTTGATTCCAAAATGTCGACCATTAGATATACCCACCACAACTGTCTACGACATATCCAAGACCTAGGGTAACACAATGTCGTCACCTTAAGCCAATTTCAATGGAGGCCCAGATGGTTTTATGGAAGAGGTTTTCTTCTTTCGAGGGGAGGAAGAAATATGGATGATCCCAAGGGCTTCCGTGATTAGTAGGTGGGACTAGGTAGGTCGATTTTCATTCTGCAAGCTAATACCCCTTTCGACGAAAACCTCCCCACCTAGATAAGCGAACGTTTAATACTAAGCCACTACAAGATTTGAGAGACATAGAATTGAAGACTTACCAGCTGGAAGAATCGATGTCAACTCACGATGATTGATTTCTCTGAGAGGAGAATGAGGGTTCTCACCAAGCCGTGAAAGGTCTTCCCATCTATGGCTAGAGTCGTTGAATCCATAAATTTGAGGTAAACAAAGAGAATACAGGGTTTGTGGGGGAGAAACCATCGACGACCTCAAATAGAATATGAGCCTCATTCTCTTTCCATTCTAGAGAGTGTGGAGCCAATGAAAAAAATATCTGCTATATTCCCCAATGGGGTTACTAGGAAGGGCACCAAGGATTTTGCCTCGAAATGTGCCTCCAAAGCTAGACCACATCCCGACAGAAAGGAAGAGGGGATCAAAAACCCACTTGACTAGAGCATAGGTGTTATGGCGATGGGGTCAGAATAGGAGACCTCGGGTGTTTGATCTTTCATCCAAACTAGATTGAGCCTTAGACCTAGAGAAATGGGGGTATGGTGGACAAGTGGCGACAACTAAATCAACTACCCATCTAACTAGTCCCAGGTATAGTCCAACTCTTCCAAATCGTCCATGTAGGAGGTAATCCACGGGACCTAGAAAATGAAAAAGGAACGATGCATAATTCTGAAGGGGAGGGTGAGGTCATGAAAAATGTCAGGGGCAATCTGAGAGAGACCTACAACCATCAAAAACTAGTATTTTTCCAGGCCCCTTCCTCATCATTGTCATTGTCAAGTCCCAATATGAATGTTATATATTTGCAAAGGAAGAATAACCATACTTCCAACAATATATGTTTATTATATTGTTATATATATGTTTATTATATTCATATTCTAATTACATTTTTTTTTATCTTGTATTATCATGAGTGTTTTGGCATTATGTTTCTTATATTTCTATTTGCAATATATAATTATGTAATGTAATTCACTCCCACTCAAATCAATGCAGTATTATGTTTTATCATTAAAATATCATTATATAGTGCAACCCCTCTCTCTCTCTATAGAGTGTGTGTGAGAAAGAAATCAATGTTGAACATGAAATGAATTCCACATCTTCCTCATTATATATGTGTGTGTGTGTGTGTGTGTGTGTGTGTGTGTGTACTCAATGTTGAACATGAAATGGATTCCACATCTTCCCATTGTGTTGTGAGGTGCACTACACCCGAGTATGGGGGAGATGTTCATGTAACGTAACACACTGAAATACTAATAAAAAATTAAAACAATAATAAATTTAATATTAAAAATTTATGTGGACTCCATTAATTTACACTCACACACAAGAGCCCAGTATGGGGAATATATTCATGTAATGTAACATATTAAAATAACAATAAAAAATTAATTAATAATAAAAAATAAAAATTATGTCTGCTCCATTATATATATATATATATATATATATATATATATAGTTTGATGAGTCATACCCTTCATACTAACTAGCACACCATTGAAATGTTTTAACCATAAGAATTTGTTTTAATTTCAATTGCTATATATAGTAAATCTAATGCTTAAGAACA
>ML799808.1:216427-281090 GCA_009831015.1 Picea engelmannii | reverse complement strand
TTTAATGGTTCCACCACCTCTCCCCACATCAAGTTTTGTCACAAATTTCCACAAGGGTGTCAATGAAGCTTTCCCACCTTCATTGCTCTCTTCATCCTCTTCAAACCCTCCTTCATCTTCAAACCCTCCCTCATCTTCATTCTTTTCTTCCCTTTGATGCCTAGTCCCCGTTAAGACCACGAGAACCAAAAATGGAATGATAAACCAAAAGAAAATCATTTTCCTCAAGCTTTAGATGAACAACCTGCAATAAAATGAAGGAGAAGAAGGAATGGGAAAGAGGAGGAAAAAACCATAAACAAATTTAACCCAAGGAAATGAGAGAGTTGGGGTTTGGGCTTACCTCTTTAGCTCTTGAATCTTGCAAGTTGAAAGTTGAGATAGATGGTTGCCTTTGTTCTCTCCTCCAAGATCCTCTTTGTTCTCTCCTCCAAGCTCCTCTTTGCTCTCTCCTCCAAGCTCCTCCAAGCTTTCCTTTGCTCTCTCCTCCAAGCTCAAGCAAATACAAATAGAAACAATGAGGAAATGAGAGGGGGAAAATATCTTTTATTCCCTCCTCACTTTCCCCTAACCCATCCCTAACCACACCCCACACTCTAACTCAACTCAAAAATAAAAATAAAATGAGTGTTTTTTTCTCTTAAGCGCGGAAGCTTCCGGACCTCACAGGAAGCGCTCGGGAAGCTTTGCTAAAATGCTCAAGAAGCTGGCTTCAGAGCGAGCTTCCGAAATCCAGAAGCGCGCTTCCGGATTTTGGAAGCTCGCTCTGAAGCCAGCTTCCTGAGCGAACCCGCTCCGAGCGAGGTTCCGAGGGTGGAGCGTGGGGGGGTGCTTCCGGTAACCCTGGTGTGGACTTGCCTTGTGTAGCTACATCACCTTGGAGTCATTATTATGCACAGCATCGCCATTGGAGCATGATACTTGTACTCTAGAGTGGACATCTCACTCGTGTGGCATACAAAGGCTCATGTAGGTTGCTAGTAAGCGCTTAGGCCCACATAGTATTGTTGGCCTCCCTTACATCTTATATAAATAGAGGAAGGAAAGAATCTTTCCAGCCAACATCATTTTGTATCTTTCTCTTTGTATTTGTCTTCTAGGAGAGATTCGCTAGGGTTTATGAGTTCATGAGGAAACCCTAGAAGAATCTATGGAAGGGAAAGAGGACATCTTGGTTTGGAGTTTGCTCTTGTGACTAGGGTATGCTCTTGTGGAGGAGATGTTGGACATAAAGATCTAACATATTCATTCACTCAATTGTATTCACTCTTGTGATGAGATGTGATTGAGAAGAGAGTGTGCACTTCCCCTCTCTCTCTCTCTCTCTCTAAAGTCTTCACTTGTACTTGTATTCTCTCTCTTTCTTGAGGCGCTAGGGTTTCTTGGTCTTCTTGGAGTTTTTTGGAGCATCTCGAAGTTTTAGGGTTAGGGTTTGTTATCGCGCAATCTATACTTGCCCAAATCCCAAGGCAAGTGGATGCAAGATTGGCATAACAAGGGGAGACCTATCACTATCACCTTAATACGAAACCCCTTTCTGTTTAGGAGTATATCAAAGTTACCCCAAGGGAGACGTCCCGAGTGACCTAAAGGGTTGACAAGACTAAGGCAAGGGTGCAAGAAATTCCCCCTCACTAGTCACTCAAGTCAAAAGGTTCTTTAGGTCTTCAAGGGATGAAGCAAAGTGAATATATGGTGTATGGTTGAAATCGGGCAATCCTACCACTATGTCCTTCAAGAGAGATAAAGATCCATAGTTCAAGTGACCTAATTGCCTATGCCAAAGCTCACACAGATTGTCATTGTTATGCACCAAAGCTCACACAGATTGTCATTGTTATGCACCAAAGCTCCATGCTTCATGGGATCTACTAGCAACCTATAAAGGCCACCCTCATGCACTCCTTAGGCCAAAACTCGTCTATGATTAGGGTTGTGTTTTCTGATGATCACTTGTTGATCATCAAACTCAATCGTGCACTTTAGCTCTATTAGACAAGAAACTAAAAGAAGATTTTTGGTTAAACCCAGAACATATAATACCTTGTTTAGCTCAAGAACCTCTCCTGCTAGCCTGCGAAATGAGATAGAACCCATCCCAATCACTAAGTACTTGGCATCATCACCAAGCTCCACCTATATGCTAGAATTTCGTTCTTCTAGTCTAAAGAAAATTGATGTTGGTTGTCATTTATCTAGAAGCTCCATGGTCCACATACCGCCCAACACTAAAAACAGTGTTAGCAAGGAGGCACAACAACATAGAGAAGGTTGTCAACAATCTAGATGCAAGCTCATCTACGCATACAGAAGCGTCTACACTCCTAATTGTTTCTATTGTTGTTGTTTACCATTCCCCTTCTTCTAAGGACACTAAGAAGCGTGGTGGCCATTCTTATTGCACTTGAAGCACTTTATATGGATCGGATCTTTCTTCCCCTAGTTTGAAGAATCTGATTCTTCCTTCTCGTTCTTCTTAACCCTTCTTGGATCCTCCTTTCTTGCCTCCTCTCCTCACCTTCCTTATGAGAGATAGGTTTTGAACCTCCTCGTCTCCCACTACCACTATCTCCAACTTTGTCTCCTAGTGGCCAAGTAATTGTTATCACACAATCTAGACTTGCCCAAAGCCTAAAGGCAAGTAGGCCTAGATTGATGTAACACGGAAGTAACCCTATCACTTTCACCCCAATAGGGTAACTCTTTCTCTTTAGGAGAAGGAAAACCTCACTCCAAGGGAGATGTCCCAGGACCTAGCTGGTTGATGATGGGCAAAAGATACGGTGAAAACCCACCCCTCTCTCTAGGTCACTCAACAGAAGAAGTCATTGGTGAAGTTTAAAAGGACAAGGGGAAATGAGAATGGGTTTGTACCTGCCCTTTACCAATGAAACATCAAACATTAGTAGAAACAATTATAATCAATGACTACTTAAACAAATTATGTGCTGCCTGAACAAATTACTATACAAATGAAAGCGAGATTACAGTAGCAGCAATGTATCTTGACAGGGGCAAGTTATGATGACAAGGAAGAGTTACAATAGCCTTGCAAACTTGATAATGGTTTGTCACTCACACTTTTCAAGATAAATACAAGTCAATGAATGACTTAAATGGCTGTCCAAACATTTATAACAGCATCAATTAACGATGATGACAGCAATGGAAACCACTTCAAAAAAAGCACTATAATAAAGCAATAAGACACTACTTCAATACCCAATGATTATGGTTTGCTTAGTACAAGTGCCCAATGGTTTTATGGATGAATTTTGGGCTGTCAAGGGCTGCAACAATGGCTGTAACTGCTGCTATGACAACAGTAACACCTTCAGAATTTGCACTCTAAAAAGGCAATTAAACATACACTTTAACACTTATTGATAGTACCTTGCCTTATACAAATTCTGGGATGACTTAGATGGTTAGTAGGCTAATATAAGCTGCAAAATGATAGTTGTAGCAGTGATTATGACAGCAGCAAATTAGCTGTTAGTATTTCTAGACTAGGTTAGCAAATTAGTAGAGTATAAAGTGAGAGAGTTTGAGTATGAAGTAAAGGAGTTTGAGTTGAGTCTTGTCAAGAAGTAAGAGAGGAGGACTAGTGCCTTCAAGGGTAATGGAGTCAAGGTGGACGGCTTCTTCTAAGGCTGCAAATCAATGATGATGATGCACAAAAGTTTAAGAAGGAAAAAGCATAGGAGAAGTAGTAACTTAAGTCCTCCTAGGCTTTGACCTCAAGAGACAAGATGCTGAGGTGTAGCCAATTCTAGGCCCTAGTGCCTTGCTCTCCTTAGAATTTTTATGGAGTAAAACTTATGCAACGATAACTAAGTCCAACCCCTTAGAGTGCTAGCAATTTAGGGCTCTAGGGTTTCACTAGTCACTAGATCAATCCAATGAAAAACTTCACAAATAAAAAGTAAGAAAGTAGCAACTTAAGTTTCTTACTTCAAGCATTACCTTGCAAGTTTCTCATCATTAATCAATCTCCTCTGCCTTCCTTCACCTTCAAATAGGAGACGGAGAGGCTTGCCAAGGCCTCTCATCGGCTAGCTCTGTGAGGTTTCATACCTCACAGACATTGAAAGCCTGTCTACAAGGCCACAACAGAGTTTCTTCAGATTCCTTCTTTCGAGGATCTGTAAGTTTGGTATTGTTGTTTGTGACTAGAATTCTATCAGATTGATTTTTTGTTTGTTTATATTATTATATATTGTGTGGGTTTGATCAGAAGGAAAAAAAACCCAAAAATGGAGGTCCATCCTACTGTAAATCATGCTTCGGCAAAGCGTTTTTTGAACGTGTTACGGATCGCCTTCTTCATGATCAGGAAAGGCCTCATTTCCAAACGAAAGATGCTCATGGACAGGCATTTCATGATGGAACGAGGGAAAGTCTATGGAAGAAGCCTGAGGAATCTAGTGTTCCATCATTCCAGAGGAAACAACCATGGTGGGTTTGGGCTTCAAGATTATGAATTCTCCTGCAGTAACAGCCCTGCCATCTTCCTCTCTGTCGAAGGATATCGGATTCATCCCGTGAAGATCACAATTATAACCATCAAGTTGACAGGCAGGCCAAGGAATTCATTGCTAAGTTCTATGAGCAACTGAGGCTTCAGAACCGGATGTCTTTGCTGCAGTACCAGGAGATGCTTGATAGGGGTACAACCTGATTGCTTTAACATGTAAAACTTCAATACCAGGTAACCTGATCTCTTTGCTATATCATTTCCTTTCAAGTCATGCCAAGATTTTTGAAGAATATGATAATTTTTCAAATCTTGTGCATCTGTTTGCATATTTGTTGATCCAAACCTATTGTTTTATTTTCCAGGAGATCTGGGACTCAACTAGAACGCTTTTCAGCCATCTTGGAGTCGCCACACTTGTATCTGTTAATAGTTATATCTATTCTATGGATTTGGCTTTATAGGAGAGAGTATTAGAATAGGAGGCGATTTGTTCAGTGTCAGAAAAAACATTTTCACAATTTTTTTTGTTCAAATTATGTAAAACGTTTTGTTCATATATATAAATATATAGATGTTTTTGTATTATAGAAACCAAGCCATGCATGACTATGGGTTTTCTTCCTGATTAATTGCACTCATATGAAGACGGGATTTCAATACATTTTTATTAAGAAATCTGATAAAAATTATTCTGCTTCTATGCATTTTTACAGTACACCATAGGGAAAAGATTAAAAACGAGTTTATTGCATTCACAAGCAAGGTACACTTACAGATCAGTTCAGGGTAGGAGAGATCTTTGGGTTGGTCACTCTTACGACTCAGTACAAGGTGGGAGAGATCTTTGAGTTGGTTGCCTAATTGTGTCTCTGTAATAAACTAGATAAATGGTCTGTTGTTGGTTCTGATGTTACTGTACAGTGTAATCACATTTTTTACAAATGTTGCTTACAATCGTTCTTGGGTTTTACTGACCAACTAAACAGAGGTATTTCTATGTTGTCAATACCAGTAAAAACTTGCACCTAACATTATTTGCACTTACTTAAGTCCCAATTTCATCAACATAATTCAAGTTTATCATCTTAACACTTGTTCTGTAATTTTTTAACCATCATAATATTTTAAAAAAAACATAAATCTATATGAAGGGCGGATTTTTAAGCTCCAAGAAGTATTTGGGACTTTTTAACCGCATCAATGCTAAATAGACGAACCCCAATTTTTTTTTTTCGACAACGCTTCAATCCCTTTACATGCTGAGTAAGTCTAAGGTTAAGGTTCGATATATGTGAATGAGTATTAAATATTTAATTTATCTATAAAAAATTAGAAAAACTCATAAATCATACTGAGAAAAATACGAAGAGCAGCTACACTGGAAGTTGAGCGTCTAAACAGAACCCATACAGATATACGAAGCATCCTATAGTGAATTCTGCACAGCATGTATCAATAAACGGAAATCAAAGCTCAGCCTTAACATATCAGAAAGGGGTTTATTGTGCAGATTTATGGACCAAATATATGATTCATAGTAAGGGGACCTAAAAGCTGTTCCTTCTGCAAAAAACATCACAAAACAAAAGTGTTTTAGCTCAGAATTTCCAGGCAAATTATACGGAAATCCCATATAAATATTCTGATGAAAGAGTGCTGTTTGTTTTATTCAGGATATAAAGCTACTTTCTATTGCAAGGCCGATATGAGTCACAGCTGTGCGAGGCTAAGCCAATTGTTGGCAGAAAAAGACGAAAGGTCTCATGATACTCTCATCATTGTCCTTCCAGCTAAAAGGGTTTGAGGAAAGAAAACAAGGCGACAACCAACAAGACTTCGGTTGAAGTTTGAATATTAACATAAATATTTGTACGCCATGACGTCGTCCCTCCGTAACAGTTACAGTAGTACAGTGGTCACTCATTTTTGCTAAGGGTTTTAGGGTTGGGTGAATTGAAATTTAAGGCGGCCAATATCCAGTGTGCTAGGCAGCATTGAATGCTGGGGCAGGTGGATTATAAGTAGTTGGATCTGAATTCCTTTCAGATCCGACAGCTTATGATCCACCTGTCGCAACCAAATCCAACGGCTTATGATCCACCTGTCGCAGCCAAATCCAACTGCTTATGATCCACCTGTCGCAGCCAAATCCACCTGCCGCAGAAAGGTTGGATATTGTTCGCCAAAATTTACTGAAATCTCTTTTTATTATTCACTATTTAGACGGGTTTAGAGTTCTTACTGTAGTTCAAGATTGCAGTTCAGTGAGGATAAGATTTGTGTTTTGGGTGACAGATTTTACAGGGATTGTTCTCATTTTGAGATAAAAAAGATACTTATAAGAGGCATTGGATGAGTGCAACTTATCTCAGAGCAGTGGACCTACAATTTGTTATGGTTGATTATAACATTTTTACAATGCTTTGCACTTCTAAGTAGTTGTCTGAGTTTTTTTTTTCGTCTTTTTAACAATTATCTTAACCGACTTTTTATTTTTTAGTAGATAAATTATATAAATAAAGTTATATAATTTTATAATAAACCATTTTCAAATTATTTTCCATTAAATAAATAAAATCATATAGTGTATAACAAACTATTTTCAATTGAACATCATTGATTGTAAAAGTTTTGAATTGATGTAGCCAAAAACAAAATTTTAGGAAACACAGATCATTTCATCATTGTAACAACTTTGATCATATTAAAAAGAGTGGATATCTTTGACTTCTTCCTTTATCTTACGTCTTCTAAAGATAGAGTTCAAAATGTAATTCCAGAATAATATCTACATCCACTTCATCTCAACAACATACACTTTTGCCAAACCACTTTATTTTTAATCTTTAATTTTTTAAGGTTAAAATGTTATTAAGAATTTTAAAATGATATTATTGTTTAATAAGATACTTATATCTATAAAATATAATAGTATTGGTTTAGTGGTTTAAAAATTATATTGATTAAGGAGAATGAAGCTTCAATCATCCTTAAATGGTAGGCCTATCCACTATTTATTTCGTCCATACAAATTTATAAATAAAATTAGAATTTAAAGTCTATACAATTACAATTTCATTCAAATAGTACTTTTCCATTTGCATTCTCCAACAAGCATGAGAATTTTAGAGCCAAAACCAATGCCAACTATGAACCAATCCACTCCACTTATGTATACTATTTGCAGTTCTATTAACACAAATAATAATACACTCTACAATCTAGTGGTGAAGACATGACCCTCATTTGCAAATGCAATTGAATAGCCAAAGATGCAACCATTGGAACTCCCTGCCATGGGTTTATGGGTGTTGTAAATCAATCAATGTTGCATTCAATTAACAGTCTAGTGAATCATAACCAATCACACGAGTTGTGGAAGAAGGATACAACCATAGTGAGTTGTGCATAGCCCAACACTAATCTGTGAGGATAAGTGTCTCCTCACAGATCAACTCAACTCAGTCCCTATCTCTCTCTAACAGTTGCAGTAACACTTTTGTGAAGCTCGCTGAGCATTTATTGGGCTGAGTTGGGGAGAATTTTGGCATAGAGCAACTCGCCTTGCCCTAGCACACCTATTGCAACTCTCAAATTAACAATCCGTCAAAGTTAAAATTTAAGGGTTTTCAGGCTTATTGACATTTTTCCTGACATTGAACCTTTTGATTCAGATTTCTGACTTCTTCTTGTTGAGATGATGTACTGTCTCAAATTAGAAGACAAGTTGGATGGTGCTACAAATTTCAGAGGTATGCACTTGTATATAAGTTATATTATGAGGGTGTTTGCAGGAGATGTACACTTGGAAAAAGGACATTTGTTCAAGCAGTGACAGTAGATCCAAAGGGATCATAGATCTAGTGCACTCAGAGGAAGCTCAAGAGTTGGAGGCAGCAGTGATGATGTCTCCTACAGTATATGACAACTCGAAATCAAATGGAACAGCAGCAGCAAGACTCCAGGTTTGCATATCATGTTTGATATTTTATATTGTTGCATCTTAAGTAAATGTTGCAACTGGGACAACAGTCTTTAGAGTTCTATTACTGCTGAGTACTTTTGCTATCATATGTTTAGTAACACTTGAGTATTGTTGGTACGATGATCATTATGAAAATGCTCGTTGTCTAGTACTAATGATGCACTTATTTACAAGATGAAAATGATCTCTTCTAGGAGATGTTCTTGGTTCTTCTCTTTGTTCCAGGCAGGTTACCTTGTAAATTCCATGGAGATGTTATTGTTTTGTTTCGGGCAGGTTACCATGGAGGAATAATTGGTCAAAACATTAGAAAAGTGTTGTTTGTGCTTCTTATTCTTGTTCCAGGAAGGTCACAGGTGATAACTCCGAGAGAGAGCTATAGTGACTGTTGTACTTGTTCCTGTTCTTGTTCTTGTTCTTGTTTTTGTTCTTGTTCCAGGCAGGTCACAGGTGATAGCCCTGAGATGGAGCTATAGTAACGGTTGCAGGAGGCAACAGATTAGATGATCTCTAGTTTGAGACATGGAGCAGACTATCCAGACAAGAAGTTGTATACATGACACTATACATCCATGTACCGAAGCAAAAGAGGACGAAGTTAGAACCTTCTGGAAAGAAGGGTACTTTTATGGGATATAGAGTGTCTCATATGGAGATTGATTGTGAGGAGCAGAAGACTCCAAGGGATGATCGTACAGTTCCCTCTAGTCCAGTTGTTCATCCTTCAGACTATTAGGATGAGTCGGTAGAGCCAACAGGGCCAGTGAATCTACCTAGAGATGTTGCAGTGACCAGGAAGAGACCAACATGGCTTCGTGACACTTTGCAAGATGCAAAGAGGCATGCATCTCGCAGTGATATTTTCAGGGAGAGCAAACAACCTCCGAGCTTCTCGAGTTATATGACATCGATCGGTCACATCATTGATTCCAAACCTTCCAAGAGGAGCAGGTGGCTCCATCGGTGGTGAGGCAGATGGCCCCACCAAGTACTAGCTCAGAAGGAGTCAAGATTTCAGAGGGAGTCATCCCTCAGGATCTAGTAGGGAGGAGCAGCCTCCCGGGACAGTTCATAGGAGACCAGACTTCAGAGGAGGTCAGCAGGTGCAGAGGGAGCAAATAGCTCCGAAGATTGTACAGACTCAGAGGGAGTCAAGTTTCAAAGGGAGCATGCGGACTCAGAGTGAGCTTGATATCAGAGAGAGTCAGTTGGCTCAGAGGGATAGTCGCAGAGGGAGTTCCCCCTCAGGTTCAGGTGGGAGAGAGACATCTCTCGGAGCTGACAGACAGGTGTCATGAGTTGAGGAGGCTTCTAGGAGATGTGATACCTCCTGGGAGGATTCCCTTGTTTCAGTAGACTTTACTACAGTGACAGAGGAGGCAGCCAGTCGAGAGGACTGGGGTATGGATTTTTCCTCGATCACGGAGGAAGCAGCCAGTGAGGCAGACTGGACAGCAAGGTTTGCTTCAGTGACAGAGGGAGTTGGCCTTAGAGTTCGAGGTGGAGGATCCTGGCCAGATGTACTATTTCTTGGGATTAGAGGTGTGACAAAGATTGGATGAGATCTTCCTCAATCGGGGAATACTGATGAGGTTCGATATGATGGACTGCAAGTCCATGGCTACACCTATAGAGACAAATCTAAAGAAGTTGAATGATTCTGCTTTAGACTCAGATTTGGTGGATCCCACAATGTACAGGCAGTGGATTGGATCCTTGATGTACCTGGTTAATACCAGGCCAGATATTTGCTTTGCCGAGAGCAGCCTGAACCAATATTTGGTTGAAGCCAAGGCAATTCCATTGGGTTGCAGCGAAGCATGTGCTGAGGTACCGACATGGTACATTTGGATATGATTTGTCTCAGGTGGTGAAGTGAGGTCGCAAGGATATATAGATTCCAATTGGGTAGGGAGTACAGCAGACAAATTGAGCACCTCGAGGTGTTGCTTCAGCTTGGGATCAGTTACGATTTCTGGGATAAGAAGAAAGTAGGCTTCTGTAGCACTCAGTCAGTATCGCAAGTCGTGAAGCAGTGTGGCTTCAGAAGCTTCTTGCAGGACTTCATCCGAGACATGGTGCAGAAGGAAGCGGTGAAGCTTCAGCACATATCCACGGATGAGCAGATAGCGGACATTCTCACCAAGCCTCTGTCTAGAGAAAAGTTTGTTTACTTCAGAGACAAGCTTGGCATGATGTTGAATGTCTCCCTCGTTGAGAGGGAGTGTTGATGTTTGAGCAGCATCAGGCAGACATTCTCCCAGGATTGGCCATGGTGATTTGACCAATGGGGAATGGCTCAGGGCAGTCTTCGATGGACCGAAGACTCGAGGTGTTGATGGTTCTCCGGGAGGAAGCATCGAGCAAAAATTCACTCACAAGGGTGTACCAGTGGTGAATGGCCCAGGCGCATTCTTCAAAGGACAGAAGGCTCGAGGTGCTACTGTTCCTCCAGTGTGTGGTTGCATCGGGCGTCATTCTCCCAGGATTGGTAGATTCACTTACAAGGGTTTACCTGTAAGTGACACTCACTCACAAGGTTGTACTTGTGGTGGTGAGTGGCCCAGGTAAGCATCAGGCAGACCTTCTCCCAGATATGGCCTAGGGAGAAGGATACATTTACTTCTGGGGTAAATGGGCCCAGGCATAGTCCTTACTTACAGGGGTTTACCTGTGGACTCGAGGTGCTAGAGGTGCTTCCACGTGTCAGATAACATTGGACGTCATTCTCCCAGGATTGGTGGTTTAACCAGCGGAGAATGGCAGATTCACTCACAGGGGTTTACCTATGATGACATTCACTCACAAGGGTGTACTTGTGGAGGTGAATGGTCTAGGTGTGGTCTTCTTTGAGACCCAAGGTGCTAAACACAGTTGTGTGGAGATGGATCATCAACATGGCTCATGAAGAAACTTTTCTATGACAGAAGAAATCCAAGTATGGAGAATGTCTTCCTCGTTGAGAGGGAGAGTTGAAGTTTTGCAACTTTGGGCAGTCATTCTCCATAAGAAACCATTATAGAAGGCCCTGGAATGCACTAGAAAGAAATAGAAGACAAGAAAATCAAGTCGGCTCCATTGAAGCATTGAAGAAACACTTGTAAAAGCAACAAAAGAAATAAAATAAAGTTAAAAGACAAAAATGACAAGTCGGCCCTGCCAGTAAAACAAGGTGACTTGACTAGTATAAATAAAGGCAAGTCCATTTCATTATTACACATGTCATCAGCTCTCCTCTTCTAGTGCGCATTGTCTAGTTGCTTCGTGCCAATTGCCAGTTGCCAGTTGCATGTTGCAATTGCCAATTACAGTTGCAGTTCCAGTTGCAGTTGCAGTGCCAGTTGCGCTATCTTTGTCTAGTGATGCGTCGTGCTTGAGCATTCTTCCTCACACTAGGGCGCAACTTTCTATGTGCTTGGATTCTTCATTTTTTCTGGTGATGTGTTTCTGAACTTGGATTAAATTTCTTCTAGAGAAAAGTTTGTTGGGTTTTTCTCCCAAGTTCAGGTTTTCCCAGAATAAATCTTGTGTCTATTGTGCATGGCTATTTCTCTGTGATTCTGTTATTTCTGCTGAAGTTTTATTTCAGTTGTAATTTTCAGTGTGTAATTAATCTATGATATCAGTGGCATTAAAATATGTTTGAAATCATATGGTAATAATTATCAGATATGGAAATTAGAAAAATCAACACCAACTACATTATACGTGCAAACAGTAGTAGTAAATGCGACTTGAACATTCCAGTGCATCGCCATAAATGTCAAATAGCTACCGTACTCCTCTGCTCACAATGCCTTCAAAACCATATGTTATACTGCGTTGTATGGCCAACCTCATACATGGACTAAAATGCATATTCGCAAACCTTCAAAACCATGGCTTATAACCATTATATCTTGTCACCACTCAACATATAGAGTATCAATCTTTAAACCATACTTATAACATGAAATATGAACTATAAATGTTTGTTGCTAAAACATATMTCAACATAAACCATAAGTCTTCATGCCTCAAATATTTCCTCATGTGRCCCAAACGAATAATGAATTTATAYATTGCATTTTAAAATCAAGCTCATGCCTACACTTATTCCAAACCATATGTGTATCAGATTGCCTTTTTTGTTTCAAGAAACATGATATATACAAGCCTTCAATTAGACAAGACAACTCTTAGTGGGACCCCTGTCTATCTTATATATTTTTTATAAATAATTGGGCAAAGTGACGTAACAATCCTTGCACGGGGGCTTCCAATTCTTTGCAAGCTTTTGGAAATCAGTTGGACCATATTTTGGATCAACACCACTAAAACCCTGCGATAGCTCCCTCACAGGCAACTAATCTCTCCATACACAGAATCTGGAAGATTTCAGTAGACATGCTCGGATACCATGTTAATTTGGGTATGCAGGTTTCCACAGTTAGCCATAATTTGGGTAAATTTTCTGGAAATGAACTATGTATGTGTTTTGAAACATCCCAACATTTTGAGTGGACACTCCACCCATCATTGGGGGAATCAATAGAAGTTTTGTAAGATAGAAAAGAGAAAGCCGGTGGTTAGAATATATAGGTCTCTAAAGAATTAGTCATTAGAAAATTTATAATAAAATAATGCAAAATGTGGGGACATCCCAAAACACATACACGGTTCATTTTCAGAAAATTTACCACAGCCATGTTATTTTTCAGACCATGGTATGCAGATTTTGCAATCAGGAACTACACCCTAAAGCCTAGGTAGATCAGACTCTAAAATCCAATCAAAACAATATATTTGAACTACTTTAATCTGCTAACACATACTGCTGAATATAAGAACAGCGAAAATACGCTAGATAGAACCACTCAAATCTGCACCTGTATTCTATTACTGCAAAAAAGAAATACACATAAGCTCAAACGAAAATTTGCTAACCACCACAATGGTGCACCCCTTCTTCTCCTTTATGGACTGAGGAGTAAGAAAGCAATACAATGAATCTAGACACATGCAAATACTGCCCCTTATGACTGAGTCAAATCCTAACCCTAGTCAAATCAACCGGTGCACCCTCCTTGCATGGATAAGTGTGCACAGTGAAGTGCCCCTCAACTAGAAGATAAGCTGGAGCATGCAAGCATGCATCCCCTCCTTGAGATCTGTGCCCTCTACCTAAAACTAGAAACTCTCCATGCATGAGAACCCCAACTGTCTAGGGATCTGCACCCTCCTACTAACAATAGATCATGAACTCAAAGACTAACAAAAGCAAACTCCGAAGATAGAAAAAAACATATCTGATACTAGAACTGCTAAATCTGAAAAAGCATCTAAACTGGAATTAATTGAAGATGGATCATGCATGCACCCTCTACCAAACTGCAGTTTATATCAATTTCAATTGCATCCTGATTCAACCTGTTCATAACTGCTGTATTGAAAGGCCGAAGGTGCCATCTCTGCTGTCTTCTCTGCTCCACTATCACTGGGAGAATCACTAGCTGAGTAAAAGTACAAAATCTAACAGTCTAGCTATAGATTCATATGGTCTTGTTAGTGACAACACTGGTGTTGATCCAACCTTCAAGAACCTTTTTGTGGTCGAGCAGTTCATTCTTTATTTATAGAATCTTGTCCTGCATTAGATTGTGCTTACCCTTTACTCTTCATGGTTCTGACTGTTTGCGTTGTTCGGGATGCCATGCAATGAGATAACAGAAAAAAGACAATTGATAGAGGCGTATTTTCAAATCCAACTATGAGAGATCAGCAGGCTATTAATGGAACACATAAAGTGAATGGTCACAGGACAGACAAAGGGATAATGGCAGTAGCAACTTCCAATTCATACATTCTTACAGTTGCTAGTGCTCTGGCATGTAAAGTACAGGTCTCTTCTACATTGCCAATGATGTATACAACCAACTCATGTTGTTTGAGCAGACGAACCAATCAAGATCCATGGACTTATTGAAACACTACCAAATGGGATGTATTCTGCAGAGAACCATACACGAAAGTGACTGAGATATTGAGAATATTAGAGGCCCTTTTGTCATTATAGCCATTTGTGGTAGGCAGTACTCCAAGAAATCATATCTCTAGTAAGATTGTTGATGCCGCTATTGTAATTGCACATGTATCAAATATTTTTTGAAGGTCAAACTTTAAAGCCTAATGGTGTGCATGCATGCAGCGACTGTCATGATCAGATGCAAATGTGATCTAGAGCTATGTGTCAGAGTCTCATCAATTCTTGCTATTATGGATATTAATGGCAAAGCAATTTTTACCATTGCAAATAAGTCCGAACAATTTGTTTCACATGTCCAGTATAGAGCAGAAGAGGAGGACGGTATGGATGGACTTACTTATTCTGGGGCAAGAATGCATGCAAAATTGGCAATCGACCAAAGCCACGAAGGAAGCAACAAGTTATCCTTGGGAATTTGCCCTGGCCATGTGGAGGTTGTGTCTGACAATGGACAGGAAAAATTTATAGATGCCATTGTGGATGGTTCTTGAAAAGTTATTGCTAAACTACCAATGGACGCATCAGATGTCGCCACTCTGCTTACTATGGAGAGACATATAGGGGTAAATGGTAATGCTGGGCTCCTTGTCAACGTTCGGCTTGAAGAGAACACAGATTTGTGCATTGATGTTGTACCTTATTTAGTGGAAGGAACTGCCCTTGCAAGAAGCTACATAGGAAGTCCAGAAATGCTTCAACACACAGCGCTTCATTTGGAGGCCACTCAGTACATCATGGGCCAAAGGCCAAAGCATTAGAATAACGCCCCGCAAATGAGAAACTTGACTAATGCAGAACTTCCCTTTATAAGACATGCCAGAGAGATACATGGTCTCAAAACCCACCATTAATAGAATTCAAATGTGATTTTAATGAATTTTTTTTTTGAAAGTGTGGCCTGCTTGCTTATGCAAAATTGCTCTTAAGGGCTTGCCCTTGGTCCCGACCACTTATTCACACACTCACTGAAAATTGAACCTTGGTAGGTGTCCAAATATGCCAAATCTCTTCACCACTTAATCGCAATTATAATTTGAAGGTTAAAGCCTTCGTTCCGACTGTGAACTTCAACTTGAGAAATACATGTATGAAAAGCTTTTGTATATTTTGCTTTTGGATATTAGATACATGATGCAATACCAGCATTTCCTGTCATCGTCATCGGTTCTAATCTAAACCACAATGGCATAATCAAAAACAAGAATAAATACCTGGTGGGCGATTTGTTTGCCCGTACTTCAAATGCTATTTTCTGCGCTGTTCTTGTTGTGGATACCGGTAACCTTATGAGCTCGGTGCACCTGAAACGACTAACTGTTATGTTTGATTAAGTCCAGCAATGTCAAAAAGAGACAACAAACAGTGAACACAGATACAAGTCCACGCACCTGGAGAGACGAGGGTGAGGGACGAACTCTGTAACTCTTATAGCTGTGTTAAGTGTGGCATTCGCCATTAAAGCAGGTCGAATTCCTTCCATTGGTATAGTATGAGCAATAGAATTACAAACCACGTGTATGCTTCGAGGAGGAATGTTTTTCGCTTTGTAAATGTTTTTAATATCAAAGAGGGAGGGGAGAGGATATAAGATTTTAATGTTGTATATGTTATTTGAAGAGGTTAAATTGATGTAACGGGATTTTTAAAGTTGTAGAAATTAATTTTAAAAAATTAAATAGAGTGTATTTAATATGTATTATTATTTTTATTATTATGTATGTATTTATATAATATTTTAAATATAGAATGGGAGGTTTATTAAGCATTTATATTAATGGTAATGATAGTGTCAATTAGTTCTCTCAATATTTCTATTGATATGATAATGATGGTTACTTTGACACTTATCATGAAGGATGTGGATTTTTTTTGGATTTATAGTGAAAGAGACCTGTTTTTAGATGATCTTTTTTGGATTTTAGAATACTCGAGTATTGTATTTTTGTTTATCTTAAATAAAAATAATTTTGTTTTCTTTAAAAAAAAAATGTTAACACTTTTTAAATAAAAAATATAGTTGTCATCTAAATGTTTTATGTATTGGTTATAATTGGAAGGGAAATAAACATTTTTTGCTCGAAATCTGGTAGGAATCATTTTGGATTGATAAAATTTTAGATATCAGATGTTAAGAAGTTAACATTGCATAATACAATTGCAATAGGGGTATTGGAGGCTGTTGAATCCATTTCTATGTTAAAGAGTGTTTAATCTTGTAGCAAGCTTCTCTCCAATTATCAAATGTGGCGATACAAAAAATTAGAGTTCATATCAATCCAAAACTCTGATCGAATTTTTGAGGATCTAGGTTGATTCACAATTGGGAAAAAAACCCTATAGGCATTATTCCACCATGCACGAGCCTTGGGTCATGTTAAAACTCTACTCATGCATGAAATTTATGTCTAATTCTTATCAAAGTTGTAGCCAAAAAGAGGATGCATTTGCTAAAAGACTAGCTTACTCCCTGTGAGACGAAATCTCACATGAAAGATATACAGCGAAAACAATATTTTATAGTGCATTGGAAAAGGGTTACAAAGAGAGATGTTAAAACTCTGCTCATGCTTGAAATTTATGTTTGATTCTTATCAAAGTTGTAGCCAGAAATAGGATGGATTTATTAAAAGATTAGCTTACTCCCAATGAAATGAAATCCCACATGAAAGATATATACCACTTGCTAAAAGATATAGTGCATTGGAAAAGGAGTACAAAGAGAGGAGATTCATACGGCATGACATTAATAATGTGAACAAGTTAGTGGAAGAATGAAGGAAGTTGCTTTGAGAGGATTACTATCAAAAAAGTATGAAAGTGAGGAAGGATGTGATGAGGGAATATGGGACAAATCCTTTTACCATGTCAAATAATAGTTAGGAAATTTTTATTTTTTTATTTATGAGATAAAAATTTATATAGATCATAATGCATTTTACTTTGAAAAATAGACGATTCTTAAAATAGCCACCGTGACCATGAGAATAAGGTGTTAATATTCATATTAAAAATCAAAACTATGTTAGATGATGCATAAATTATAAAGTGCCCTATACAATAAATAAATAAAGGCAATGAAAATACAAAAAAAAAAAATACAACCTTAAATCCATATAGACCAAAATGTTGATTTTTCTATATGAGATGATATGTATATTCGATATATTATTACCATGATGAGTGTTTCATATATAGAGAACATATGGTGACCATCCATGAAAGGACGTGTCCCTTGGATAATCAATAACTATTTATTATTATCATTTACTTATTATATATATATATATATATATATATTAATTATTAATCTTAAGAGAATGTCTTCCCGATGTTGTCCAAACATCAACACTCCCTCTCAACGAGGGATATGGTGACCATCCATGAAAGGACGTGTCCCTTGGATAATCAATAACTATTTATTATTATCATTTACTTATTATTATATATATATATATATATATATATATATATTATTAATTATTAATCTTAAGAGAATGTATTCCCGATGTTGTCCAAACATCAACACTCCCTCTCAACGAGGGAGACATTCTACATCATCCCAAGCTTGTCTCTAAAGTATACAAACTTCTCCCTAGACTCATGACATGTTTATGTTAGTCTTGGGAGATGTCTCTCTCCTACCTGAATCGAGCGGAAAACTCCCCTTGCGGCTCTCCCTCTGATCCAACTAACTCTCTTTTTCACACATGGCACTCCCATGTGGACTTCTAGAAGCTACTCCCTCTAGAAACCCTAGGGTCAACTCCCCATAGTGTGTGACGTCAAGGTCAACTTCCTTGACATGTCATCATGTGCTCTCCACAAGGGACGTTGGGCTATAAGCCCAAACCCACTTATCCCTTCTCGGATAAGTGTCCCACTTATCCCTTCTCATAAAATTGTCCTCACAGATCAACTCAACTCAGTCACAGAGGAGTACGATCTTGAGAATGTCTCAAGAAGCTGCAAACATCAACACTCCCTCTCAGCGAGGGAGGCATTCTCTGTCATGCCAAGTCTGTCACGGAAGTACTTGAACTTCGTCTTGGTTTGGTAAGAACATCAGCAACCTACTCATCTATAGGAAGGTACTGCGCCAATACTTCCTTCCTCTGCACCATGTCTCAGATGTAATGGTACTTGATCTCAATGTGTTTTGTTTTGTCCTGAAACACTAAATTCTATGAGAGCTTCACACAACTATGTTTATCACAACGAATAATAGTGGAATCTAGCACATGTCCAAATAAATATGCAAGGATCTTGCGAACCCACACTGCTTCGTGGACTGCCACACTCAATGCAATGTACTATATTTTTGCACTACTCAATGCCACAAAATTTTGTTTCCTGCTACACCAGGAAACCATGGCAGATCCCAAAGTGAAGCAACACCCAGAGGTGCTCTTCGTGTCCACTGCGCTCCCTGCCGAATCAGAGTCAGCATATCCCTACAATCTCATGTCAATATTGGAAGTATATATCATACCATGTCCAATTGTGCCTCGTAGGTATCTCAACACATGCTTCGTAGCAATCCCGTGTGTCTATCTCGACTAACTCATAAACTGGCTAAATGCACTCTCTGCATAGAAAATATTTGGTCTGGTGTTAACCAAATACATCAATGATCCAATTGGTTGTCTATACAAGGTCAAATCAATCTCATTGAAATCGAAATAAGACACACTTAGTTTCTTCATATTCGTCACAATTGGTGTAGCCATGGGCTTACAGTTCAGCATCCCAAACTTCTTCAATATCTCAATTGTGTACTTCCCCTGACTCAGGAAGATCTCATGAGTTCTATGCCATATCATTAACAGTCTTGTAGTGCAGGTTTGGATCAAAAACACTTTTGCCAAAACCCAAACTCATCAAGTGTCCATCAATCCTCGCATACCAAGCTCGAGGTGCCTGCTTGAGTCCATACAGGGCCTTATTCAACCTGCACACATGAGACTCTTTCTCATGTATCACGAAACCATCTGGTTGCTCGATGTATACTTCTTCCTCAATCTCTCTATTGAGAAGGGTTGTTTTCACATCCATCTGATGTAGTCTCCAACCCATGGATGCTGCAAGGGAAATAATCGTCTGGATAGAAGTGTATCGAGCAACATGAGCAAATGTCTCCTTATAATCTATTCCCTCCACCTGAGAGAATCCTCTAGCAACAAATCTTGTTTTGTGCTTCTCGATGCTTCTATCAGCTATTTGTTTGATCTTATAGATCCACTTGGAAGTCACTACAAACCTCCACTCAAGTATCAGAACAATATCCCACACATCATTCTTCATGATGGACGGATACTCCTCCATCATGGCATCTCTCCATATTGGTTGATTGGATGTCTCCTCATAACAGGAAGGCTTAGAATCAATGATGTGTCTCATAGCTGCAGCATAGCATGATTATCTCTGAGGTCTCTTGCTCTCTTGAAAGGTACCACCTCCCTCTCTGGGAGCACCTTTACATACACTGGAACTGCTGCCATGCATGCTCCCTCAAAATCTCATGGCTCGACTCATGTACCAGGACTGCTACAACTGCTCTCTCTAAGTCCCATATTGTATCTTCCTCCATCACAGGGTCCATCACCATAGCTTGCGTTCATGGTCACTGAAAATGTCTTTGTTATTTGGCATGGGCCCATCCTAGGAGGTACATTGCTCCAAGAGACTACTTATCTCTGAGCATCATTTTTGGTGATGTCACTCCATGACATCATGTTGGAAGGTCTTGCCCTCCATGTATGATTCTTTGCATGAGCTAGATGACTCCCCTTGAGTATGGACTCCCTCTGAGTTAGACTACAAAATAGATCACGCTACCTACCATGTGATCTCATTGTCCACTAACCAGGTCCCCCTTCTGGAGACTGCACCAAAAAGAGAGAAGATAAAGTAGAATGATCTCATTTTCTCTTTCATTGCTTGCACACTAGCAATATTTATGACATGCATAACATTATTGAGCACCCGTACCAGGGAAAGTGGGTCAAATACAATAAGGCATTTTCCAAGCTCTCGTACTAGGGAAAATGGTCCTTCAAAGAATTAAGGGTTCTCGTATCAGGGATAATGACCCTTGTTGCCAGTTGTGTTTCTACCCAATGTCTACTATAGTCATTGTTGTCATGAGAAACTGAATTCACTAATAGTCTCATGTAACTTTGATTGTCACAGTGAATCAACGTGGGCTCAAGCATTTGACCAAATGAATCTGCACAGAGCTTTCGAAGCCATATTGCTACGCGAACTACCACACTAGCTGCTATGTACATCATAGGGTCCACCAAATTTGATTCTGAAGCTACCTCATTCAACTTCTTCGAATTTGATATCATGGGTGTGGCCATGGACTTGCACTCCATCATCCCAAACTTCTTCAGGATCTCTACTGCATACTTTCCTTGTGAAAAGAAAATCTCATTAGATATTTTCCATGCTTCTAACCCCAAATAGTAATGCATTAAGCCAAGATCCTTCATCTAGAACTCAGAGGCCAACTCCCTCTATTACTAAAAACCTACTTGTCCAATTTGCCTCACTCGCTGCTCCCTCTTTCCAGGAGAACCCTCTCGCCACAAATCTTCTTCTCAACATAGAAAAATTCATCTTTCAATAGTACCCAATTGATATTCCAATCTGTCACATGATCCATATTTGCAAATTGTCTGCTAGTCCCAATTCATTACCACTGCAATCAAATCAGTCTTGCTCCAATAACTACATCCAAGTATTTGTAAAATGGTTTGTCAAAGTGGATACGATTTTACACGTTATGCATTTTTCCTTTCAACAGAAGATGGTTGATGGCAATGAAAACGAAAACACCGCAGGCAAAACCCATTGAGATTTCATAAATCCAGTGGGCTACACAACCCTGTGCAGTGGCATCAATAAGTATTCCAATACCCACTCCAATGGGGCTCAAAATCGCAAAGGCAAAAGCATATGATACACATGAGAGGAAGGGCCTCTCGGGGATTATGTGCAAGAGGGATATCCCCGTCACAATTGCAACGAATATCTTGTGTAAACACACTATCCACAATGCTCTCCACACATCAGCCTTCGTGGTTGCAACACTAATGGTGATCCCTTCGAAGACAGAATGGAAGCACAATGTGGAAGCACAATGCCAGTATGAGCAATACGTTGTCTCCCAGGGAGGTCCTCTTTACCAATGATGTTGCCTTCATCATGTTCATTTGTCCGTCTGTCTGGGGCGGTGTTTGGAGGACCTTCTCAAAGATTCATCAATTCTATTGAAATCTGTCACGAGGACATGAACTTCCAGAACTCTTAAACCTTACAAAGAAATGGTAAAAATTATAGCAATGAAGTTGTGCAGGCGCAACTTTACCAATCTCCGAAAATACCCGAACAAAAGAATTTCTATGGGATGTTCTATACTAGATTACGTAAACCCTTAATGATTATGTTGTCATTGAGTTGAGGCGGGTCCTGACCTTGTTGAATTTCAAAGCTGATAAAAATTCCACGTCAATAATTGAAGGAATATGCTTCCGTGTAACAAAACGTAAGCTAGCTCTTCTCATTTTCCTAGGCCCTCCGGTGAGGGAGTCAAGCCCAGTCCCGCTCTGATACAATGTTGATTTTTCTATATGAGATGATATGTATATTCGATATATTATTACAATGATGAGTGCTCCATATATAGAGAACATATGGTGACCATCCATGAAAGGATGTGTCCCTTGGATAATCAATAACTATTTATTATTATCATTTACTTATTATATATATATATATATATATATATATATATATATATATATATATTAATTATTAATCTTAAGAGTATGTCTTTCCAATATTGTCCAAACATCAACACAAAATACTGAAAATATTTAAAAGAAAGAAAGAATATAATTTAATCAATATTAGGCTTAAGGTGTGAATCATTCTTATCATTATTAGGCAACCCTTCACACCCTTTTATTTTAGGACTTTGCTTAAAGGATTAAGCATGTCGATCGTCATTTTTTTTTTAATTTCTTAACCTGGGAAATCACCATTCACTGGTTGTGTTAAATAGTTTATTTTTCACGTTGATAACTTCTTAAGAATCATAGCTCATAGTGTCTTATAACCCTACATAGCATTACACGAACTTTTACATAAAATTATATAAAAAAAAATATTAGTGGAGATGTGGAGTTAGAGATGAAGGAAAGGATCACTCGAATATATGTGTATTGTTCAAATCCTCGAGGTAAAGGGGTGATAACAACCCCTTACCTAGAGAAAAATTGTAATCTTAAGAGAGAATAATTAAGGAAGATGAAATTTGTACGGAAATGTTCTCACCTTCCTCGTGAAAATTGTAAAAAGAAAACGTTAGATTATATAAGATGCAGGGAAATATGTGATTTCAATACATAATTATATTTTTCAATTCCGTGGAACATTATATATATATATATATATATATATATATATATATATATATATATATAATCCATTTTTAAGGTCATGGCCAAGCCAGACACCTAATTGGTGTATGAGACCCCCTTGTTTATGGGACAAGGAACCCCCTCTGCTTAGCGATTTGACTGGTAAAGTCTACGGAGGTATACATACCCTACCCCCCTCTGGATTTGAACTTGTGACCTCTTAAGAGGAAACACATGTTCTTAACCATTAGGCCCTATATATATATATATATATATATGAGGAATGAGGTTGATAATATTATCCCTCCTCCTTTCTCTTTTCATAATTCATAATTATGAAAGGGAATAATTCCATAGAGTCGAGGTGCCACTTGTTTGATGTTAGGATCCTAACCTCCCTAACCCTTCAAGTAGATAGAATAATATGTTTTCTATATAATAAAGGCCGACATTAGTAAATAAGGCCCATGTAGTAATATGAACATGTCTAATGTGAGAAGGCTTAAAGGTCTTCCTCTAGAATTTCTCTAGAATATCAAAATAGTATAAATAGGAGAAGAAGGCATGAAAGAGTTTTGTCTTGAGAATCATTTTGTAATTGAGATCTGCTCTACTAGAGGCTGCCCTCTCGAAGAGGCAAGTGAACGTGGCTATCGTTATAATAAAGGTATCATTTCTAGAATATAGCATGTCATTGTGCTATATATTTTGCTCTTTATGCTGGCAATTGTTATAACAATTATGTTTCTACTTTGCGTAATACATATGGTACCTTACAAGTGGTATCATATCACTTTCCTCTACAAAATTTTAGACAAAAAAATTTCAAGCTAGAGATGTGTACTGTCAGCGTCTTTAAAGCACAGTGACCTGTCATTCAGTGGGTAAAATTGTGGTTGGGGAGGGCTACACGCAGGAAATACAGTCAATTGCACAGGTTACTCAAAACACATTGTTTCACCTTGTTGGAAACCTCTATAACCCCTATTGGTACCCCTTCGAGTAGTATCTCATTGGACAACACCTATACACAACCATTCACTCCCACATACACTCGGGTATATCAGGAATCCCATAGGTCTCCTGAAACCAACTATAAATAAGCTTATCGATCGCCTGATTGTTATAGTGGCACCGAGAAAAACAGTCGAGAAGACTACTCTCGCATACTTAGGTAATTGGGTAGTACAACTAAGGGTACGATCAAGCCTCCTTAGTTGGTGCCCTGAGATATTGGGCTGAGTACTACTATTGGACCCAGATGATATATCAAAGAGCTATAGCACAACACAAACCCTTGTTCATAGGAACCCTCAAAACCCTAACCCTTGCTACTGAAACAACACCACACAGACATGGAGGGGAAATTTTGCAGCACAACCCTACCTCCTACATCCAGGATGCAAAATTACTACTCAATTTTAACTACTAAAAATTGGGCATTTGGTCATTGCAGTATTATTCAAACCAGAGTATAACTCCACATGGGTAAAAAAAAAGAAGACTATAGTGGTCCCGTCAGCACCCTTATTTGGGACCTATCCCACTGGATTCCTCTGTTTGACCTGATTGTCATGATACCCATCACTTATAATCCTTTTTTCCCGTTGTCCCACCCACCCTCCTCGACACCTTTATTTGGGACCTCTCCCACCAGATTCCTCTCTTCACCCTACTAACAGTGGTACCCATCACTTCTAAGCCATTTTTTATGTGGTCCCACCCACCCTCACCGACACCCTTATTTGGGACCTATTTCATTGGCTTCATCTCTTCGCATTGATCGTTGTGGTACCCCTCAACCATAACCATTTTATGCATGGAACCACCTACCCACTTCTTACCTATTTACCTCCCAAATGACCCACAACCCACACCCACAACCAAGCACTTGACAACACCATCAGTGCCTTGAAAACTAACAACACCCAAAACAATATTGACATCCAACACATGAATTCTAAAATTGGGTCCCTCATTTCCAAATTTGACACCCGCACTACTCTATTTGACTCCCTCTTCGTCGATGTGAACAACAACTTAACACAACTAAAATAATGGATGAACCCATTCCAAGGCCCTACCCCCTTTGACTAATCTTCACACTCGAAGGAATTGACTTCTCCCACACCATGGCTTTTCATTCCAACCGCCCTCATCATGAACTTCATCTTCCCAAAGTTGACATGAATAAATTTGATAGCTCGGATCCCCGTGTTGGGTCACTCAAATGGAACATTATTTCTACTTACATGGCATTACTGATGATTTGGCCAAACTTTGTATCGGTGTCCTTTATTTGGATCCTGAATGTTGGTAATGGTGGCAATGGCATAAAAATTCACATCGGGGGTATATTGCTTGGACCCATTTTGTTGCATACCTTTATGAACACTCTGACACTGACACCCATCATTTGGGTTGTTTGAACAAGTTGAAACAATTTGGTACAATGGAAGAATATATAGTCGCTTTTGAACAATTGGATTTTTTAATAGACAACATGTCCATCACCTTCTTTCGTGAATGCTTTATTAGTGGCTTGAAGGATGACATCCGATCCCATGTCCTGATGGCTCACCCCCAGACTTGGCTTGATGCCACTCAACATGCCAAGGAAGCCCAATAGGTAGTCTCTTCCCAAAACAAAAAACCATCCTTTATTCCTCACCCTCGACCCACACATCCAACCCCTCTTTCAACTCCTCTCAAGATCCAAAAATTAACCAAGGAAAAAATGGCTAAATGCCAACTTAAGGGTCTTTGCTATAACTGTGATGACAAATATTTTCCGGCACACAAGTGTAAGGCACAAAATCTTTTTATGGCCATTTCTGAGGACGCTTTTGAAGAGGATGTCAATGTTTCCCATTTTGAATACATATAGCCCTCTAATCCACCCAAAGTTGAGTCGCTTTTATCATTGAATGACCTCATTGGTCTCTATGCTCCACAAACCCTTAAGTTAATTGATTGCATTGAGAATTGGAAAGTCATTATTATAGTTGACAATGGAAACACTTATGTTTTTATTCATTGCTGCATTGCTCAAGAGACCATGTGTTATATCCATGTAGTCAACAATTTTCAAATCATGATTGCTAATGGTAGTTCCATGAAATGTGGGGGGAATTGTGAAAATGTGTGCATGCAAATAAGTCGGTACCACCTAAAATATTGTATGTTTGCTACCGATATGCTCGGTTGCGACATTGTGCTCTGTGTTGAATGGTTATGCACACTAGGCCCCATCACCATGGATTTTAAGGAATTAACCATGAAATTCCAAAAGGATGGACAACAATATCAGTTCCAAGGCATCACGACAAGCTCCCCAGAGATCATCAGTTCCCACTGAATGGACAAGCTACTAAAAAAAGGTCACTACAACATTATTTCCCAACTCGATTCCGTTCAACCAATTGCGACCCTCTCACCTACTATTCATCCTGAAATCCAGTCTCTCCTCTCCAAACACCAACCTGTTTTTGACAATCCCCAAGGACTCCCCCTACCCATGGCGCCCATGATCATTCTATTCCCCTTGTCTCGAGTAGTCTTCCTCCCAATGTTCACCCTCAACGTCGCCCTTTTGCACAAAAGAATGAAATTGAGAAAATTGTTTGGTAATTGCTAGCAGTAAATGTTATCCATCCTAGTACTAGCCCTTATTCTTCTTGTGTAGCTATGGTACTCAAGAAAGAAGGCACATGACGCATGTGTCATGATTTTCACACCCTCAAAAAAATTACCATCAAAGATAAATTCCCCATTCTTGTCATTAATGACCTTTTGGATGAACTGAGTGGTGATCAATATTTTGCCAAACTTGATCTACATTCTGGCTACCACCAGATACATATGAAAGAGGCCAATATTCCCAAAACTGCCTTTCAAACTCATGAGGGCCATTATGAGTTCTTGGTCATGCCCTTCGGCCCATGTAATGCACCTTCCACTTTTCAAAGTCTCATGAATCAAGTCTTTCATCCTTTCCTTCGTCATTTTGTCTTACTTTTCTTTGATGATATCCTCATCTATAGTAAAACTTCGCAAGCCCATATAGCCCATGTGGATCAAGTCCTACACATACTATCTCAGCACAATATCTTTCTCAAATGGTCTAAATGTGAATTTTGGAACTTATGAACTACAGTACATGGGCCATATTGTTGGCAATGATGGTGTACGTGTGGATCCTAAGAAAATAGAAGCTATGAAGGATTAGACCTCCCCTAAAACTCTGAAAAAAAATTCGAGGTTCTTGGGTTTAACGAGCTATTATTTCAAGTTTGTTTAGAAATATGGAAAAATTGCAGTGCCCCTCACTTCTCTCCTTGAAAAGAATGCTTTCAGTTGGACTCCAACACTTGATCAATCCTTCCAAGCCTTGAAATAGGCTATGTGCATGACTTCTGTTATAGCAATGCTTGACTTCACCAAGACTCTTGTTATGGAATGTGATTCTTCTGGGAAAGGTATTGGGGCAGTTCTCATGCAAGATGGCAAACCTTTGGCTTTCACTGGCAAACAACAATCTTACAGGCACTTGGGCCAATCCACCTATGAAAAGGAAATGTTGGGTATTCTACATGCAGTGGATCTTTGGCATCCTTACTTTCTTTGGTGGTGCTTCCAAATTAAAATGGATCATTGCAGCCTCAAATCTTTCTCGGAACAATGAATTTAATCCCTGAAGCATTGTAAGTGGTTGACCAAAACGTTTAGTTATGATTATGAGATCATTTACAAGAAAGGCAAAGAAAATGTGGTTGTTGATGCCCTTTCAAGGAAATATGAGGAAGAAGGGTCCCTCTTATCACTCTTCTTCATTGTATCAGATTGGTCATGGGAAGTTCATCGCGAATGGTTCCAAGATCCTAAATTGTCTCGCCTAATTCAATAATTACAACAAGATCCTCATGCATCTTCGGGATACTCTTGGCACAATGAAGAGCTTCGCTACAAAGGTTGCATGTATTTAAGCAAATGGTCTAACCTTAAATCCACTGTGCTCTCCAAACTTCATGCTTCACCAACAACAGGGCATTCAGGTTGTCACAAAACATATGAAAAGATCAAATGTTCTTTTTTTAGGAAGGCGTTAAATAGGGCATCTGCACTTTTGTGGTTGAATGTGATACTTGTTAACGCAATAAGGGTGAAACAATCAAAATTACAGGCACACTCCAACCTCTCCCTATTCCACTTTTTATATGGACGAATATTTCTATGGACTTCATTATGGGATTACCTAAATCTAGAAATAAATCCGTCATCATGGTTGTAATCGAACACCTTTCCAAATATGCTCATTTTTGTGCCCTCCAACTCTCGTTCACCACATCCACCTTGGCTCAAATTTTCATGGATAATATCTTCAAACATCATGGAATTCCCCACTCTATTGTCTTCGACTGTGATACAACTTTCACTAGCAACTTTTGGCAGGAATTGTTCAAGCTCCACGGAACCCAATTGCATCTCAGCTCAACCTATCATCCCCAGACTAATGGTCAAACTAAAGTTGTAAACAAGTGCTTAGAAACATATTTGAGGTGTTTTGTGTTTGACAGACAAGCTCAATAGTCTTAGCAGTTACCACTCGTTGAAAGGTGGTACAACACCTCTTACCATGTTGCCACTCGCATGTCTCCGTTTGAAGCGATCTACGATCAAAATCGACCTTTTGTCTTCGCCTACCTACCTGGTGTCTCCATGGTCCAAGACGTCGACAACACTCTTACAGTCGAAGCTGCCATTCTCCATACCCTCAAAGAGAATTCGGTCATGGCTCAGTATCGCATGAAGCAACAAGATGATCAGGTTCGTTCAGAACGCCAATTTGCTAAAGGAAACTAGGTATTTCTTCATCTACAACCTCAAAAGAAAACATCACTAAAAGAAAATCATTGTCAAAAACTTGCTCCCAAGTTTTATGGCCTTTATGCCATTCTCAAGTGCATGGGGCCTATGGCTTAAAGTTATTTGTCCCCAGTCACTCTAATCTCCTTCCTGTTTTTCATGTTTCTTGCTTGAAGAAGTGATCGGAACCAAGTTCCAGATTCAAACTAGTCTCCTCGAGTTGGATGGAGAAGGCTCCATTTGGTTACAGCCCCAAGCAGTCTTGGACCACCACGAGCATCATCTCCATTAGCACACCATCGAGAAAATTTTAGTTCAATGGAAGGATACGCCACCAGAGGATGCCACATGGGAGCCAAATGCCATTTTGCAACAATTTCCTCATCTAAAGCCTTGAGGACGAGCTTGTTTCTTCAAAGGGGAGGGCATGTTAGGGTCCTAACCTCCCTAACCCTTCAACTAGATAGAATGATATGTTTTCTATATAATAAAGGTCGACATTAGTGAATAAGGCCTATGTAATAATCTGAACATGTCTAATAAGAATACTTAATAGAAAGTTTCGCTTCTAGAAAGATCTTCCTCTAGAATGTTCTTTATAAGATGAAAATAATATAAATAGGAGTAGAAGGCATGGAAGAGTTTTGTCTTGAGAATCATTTTATGATCGAGCTCTGCTCCGTTGGAGGTTTCCCCCTTGAAGAGGCAAGAGAACTTCACTATCATTACAATAAAGGTATAATTTATGGAATCTATTATGTCATTGTGCTCTATATTTTGCTCTTTTTGTTGGTAATTGTTATAGCAATTATCTTTATGCTCTTTATAATACATTTGGTACCTTATATTTGATGGGAACAACACCGTCCTAACTATGTGAAGAAGGTAGATCCTTCATTTTGATAATTAAAATACAAATTACACTACCAAATGTTTCCTTCATGTGATTCTCAATAATATTATTATGGATAATACTATCATGAATGGACTTTTGGAAAACATAATTTTTCCATACATGAGAATTATTGTAATTCCCATTAGATGAACTAGGTGGAATTTCCATATTTCTTCTCTCTATAAAGAGTATGCTCTCCTATGTGACATTGTCTTGTTTCCTTTTTACATCCTCAATAGAGTTTTGAGGGATGTTTCTGGAATATTGAGATTGGGTTTAGAAGTTGTTTCTTCTGCTTAATCTAGGTAATATTAAAAGGATTCCTTCCTTTGTTTTCATTTCATTCATAATTGTACATTAAATACTAAATAAGATATTATCCTTTCTTCACATCCAATCTTAGATTTTGGAAATATGGTTGGGTTGTTTTTAAGTACTTAATTTCTTTGTTTTAAACTTGTAGTAATTGTTTTAGGAACAACTTTGTGTGGACGATAGGTATGCTTTGTTTTCCTCAAGAAGTATCAAGGATTGTCTTAACTAGAACAATTTTTTTTTTTTAATTTTAACGTTCCTTCTTCTAATCCAATGGGTTGCAATCTACATTCAAAGTATCCCTAAGTTGTGACTTTATTTGGCCCTCTCTTTTCAATGCTAGTTTGGAATATAGTTGGTCATTGGAGAGCCCAGTTGAATGGTTGATAGGTCGATTAGGCTTGACAGCCAACCATATGTTATATGTCAGTCGACTGCAAAGACAAGCCAACTAAGTTAGTCAAGTTGGTTGACTGATAGAACAAGTTGACCGACCGAGGTAGTTAGAGAAGTTGTAACTACATGCTACTATTATCAATGTATAAATAGATGTGATCATATGATGTAACAAGTGGTGCTTGATCTATTATAATAAAATATTACCTATTGCTAATCCCACTACTACTTTTCTCCTCTTCCTCCTTCTATGTATGCATGCTTGTATATTACTTATAGATTGTTTTTGTATATTATGATGTGCGTGGACACTTCTGGTAACTTCATTGTGTAATCCCTCAGATTACAACATTGGTTTTGTTGTCGGTAGTGCATGAACCAATACTGTACAATAGTTTAATGCATACATAAAGGCTAAGTGTGGAGGAGATTCGTGAGTGGTGGCAGAGGAAATTAGATAATTGTTTGAAAAACTACGCCAAGAGGAATTAACTAACTCTTGCACAAGAAAGGGCACAAGTTTTCATCGAAACACATGAAAAAATCTTGGAGGCAATACCAGAAGAAATAAAGAAATATATCGATCAAGTTGCACACGAATAATATTATGACAAACGAACGATTGTTGTCAAAGCTAATTAATGGTGGTCAAACAAGCCTATATGAGTGGGTTGAACAAATGACCGAAGAATTCTATGAAGAATGAGCAGTATAAGAGCACACATCCTCGGACAATCTCAAAAGGAAGTTCTACGATGACTTGCATGACAGTTTCCTTTTCACATTACCAACATAGCTACACAAGTTCCTAATTAATGACGATGTCGGTCACATTGTTGAAGTGAGACCTCCCTTAAGAACTTCGACCAACTACGACTAGAAGAAAAAACAAGAGGAGTGGGAGCATGTTTTGGACTACAATTGCAAGAAAAACTAGGAAGAGTGGGATTACTTTCTACAAAAATGAACGTGATTGTATTTCCATCATTGATTGAGAGTAAACCCAAGTTCAGTGATGGTGGGGGGAGCTAATCGTGAGATGCCCCAATTGGAGTAAAACCCTAGTCAACCTACACTGAAGAAGACATCACGAGGATGTAGAGAAATGGGAGGACATTGATATGAAAACAGACAGAATATACATTGGATGATGAAATAAATAAAAGAACTACAAGAAGAAAGCAGTATCATAATCCCACGGTTGATCTTCAAAGAATTGAAAGATAGAGGAAAAGTGTTGAAATATGCGATGTTGTGGATCCTCATCAATCCAGAAGAGAAAGAGGTCCTCAAGAACGATGAGTTGTTGGAGTGGTGACCCTATCCGATTTTGATGTTGATCAACCAGATCTAGAAGTGGAAGCAACCTCAATAGTTCCTGAGTTAAATTAAAAGTTGTGGTTGGTAGAGGCTAGAATTGACACCCTTCTATCCTTTTTGCCTCTTCTAGTCAAGTTTTCAGGATGATAATTGTCTTCTTTGTTTCTTCGAGATCATGATCCTCCTCTTCATATTTCCGCAATTGCTCCTTCTGCTTTATATTTGATTTCCTAATCCTGTCTATTTCTTCTAAGGCACTAACAAGTTTTGCTTCGAGATCTTCTTCCGAATCTAACTTTTCTTTCTGATTATCTTAATTTTCTTCATCAGCAGAATTTGTTTCCATGGTTATGGAGAGAGATTTTTTGCATCATCACTATTTCCCCTTTTTGCATATGGACACTTAGCAAGAAGATGTCCTATTCTACCACAATTAAAGCATTTTAAGGGCAACTTAGCTTTGTATTTTCCACATCCTCCTTTTAGATTTCTCATGAATTGTGCTTCTTTTGTCTTTGATTCACAACCGGAACAATCACTGGATCTCTCTTCATAAATGTTTTGTTGCTTGTCCCAAATTTGTTTAGCTAGTGTACACTTCATTACCTTGACAATCTCATAATCTGATAGGCCACTCAAGAGGACAACTATTGCTTTTGCATTATTTTCACATTACTCCTTCTTAGCTTCATTTGTATAACCTATTCTAATTGATTCCCAGATATCAAACCCAAGGGCCTTCAAATATGTCTTCATTCTTATAATCCATGATGCATAGTTTGTTCCATCAAACAAAGGAGCTCCATTTATAGGGAGACCTTCCTTACAATCCACATGTGCTCAATATCTTCCTTATAGTGGTTAAATTGTTTATGAAGGAACCTACCTGATACCAATTGTTGAACTTATGATTATACTGAGGGGGGGGGGGTGAATAAATATAAGATATTTTTTAGCAGTGGTAACCCTATCCGAGTTTGATGTTGATTAACCAGATGTAGAAGTGGAAGCAACCTCGATAGTTCCCGAGTTAAACTAAAAGTTGTGGTTGATAAAGGCTACCATTGGAACCCTTTGACTGGTAAATCATAATGACAGCATGGGCGTCAACGAGTCAAGACTAGCAGAGTGTATGTTGGAAGACTCAAATCGAGAAAGTCCCACCATTAGAGAAATCCTCCAACACCACCTGCATATAGAACCTAGTCTTTATTTGGTGTGGATTTGACTAGACAAACAAGGAAGAGTCTGTTAGCACTAGAAGTCACCTCCAGATTGCATCGGAGGTAAGCCCAGTACCCATCAGTTTGTATTTCACAATGAATAATTTAAAGAGGTCAAATGGGCACAAACTCAAGAAAATATCGATTTAAATAAAAAAATGTTGGACCAGCATGCACAAGCAGTTGAGGTCTTGATCCAAATTCAGTCAGTAAGTTGTAGTAAAGTGAGTAGGAGGAAGAACTGGTGAGGAGAAGGTAGAGGTCTGCTATGGACATCCGATCTTCCAGTAGCCTAAGGAAGAAAAAATCAGAAAACAAGATCCTCTTGGATTCGAAGTTTCAGGAAACTGAAGAGCGTTAAAACATAACTGCGATCAAACATACATCGCAACACAACTATAACAATCCATGTGAATCCTTCAATCATGGACACTTCCGTATTAGAGACAACTAAGATGGAAATAAAAGCTGAATTTCATCAAACAAGAAGTCTCAAATCAAGTTACATAACCAAAGAACTAGAGCTTCATTAAAACTTTACAATACGGGAGCTTAGCTCAACCATCGGCCCTTACAAAATATCAAAATGACTCCAATATACTCAAAAAAATTAACTGCGACCAGCAAAGGCATGCTTGAGCTTCTCATCCAATGCCATACATCTATGTCTTCTTGGTCAGACTACGCATCCAGTCTTCTCTGCGCACACATTCCCCTGTCAGATGCAACCGTGCTTCAGAAGGGACCTGACTTGCTGACAGTCCCACCTCCTTAACCATAACTTCTGAGCCTTCCATTTATGGGGGGAGACGATGTTTCAACCACCTTCCCCAACTTTATTAACTGCCTTTTCTCAGGATTGAAAACACGGCTTAATGCCTAGGGGGTGGGCACACGCTCCTCTTGGATAGGACTCTATATAAACACGTGATTGCGGGGCCACTCAAAGGTGGTTTGGGTTCACACCGCTTTTGAGCCCGCAATCCACCACCTTTTGCCATGTATTACTTTTTCCAAACCACGACTGCAATTGTAGGACTGCTCAAGAAAATTATCGCCCAAGCACGTCGCGTCCCCGTAATGGACTGTGGTCATCGATCTTGTGATCTTGGGCGAGGATTTATGATGAATGGCTCAAATCTTCCCTCTTCAGATCAATCGATCAGATCTTCCCTTTTCGAATTGACGATCGAGATCTGCTTCGCGACTTCAGCCTTCGGCCTTTCTCATGGCACTATACTTCGTGCAATTTTTAAATCCTGAATACCCGGGGGTTGTTAATCTAGAATGCTCCTGGAATCTCCACAGCTGACAAAATTCAACCTATCTGCTTGTATTTTAATCCCGAAATGAGCTTCTCTGCATGCTACGCTCGGATGCTTCCTGTGCAGACCACGAACTTGGACGACTTGCTTCCCTTGACAACTATATGTGATAACAAAGTCATTGATAGATTATGGATTCAAATGCCCTAGATCGAAGGAAACTAGGTACACACCATAATAGAAGAGGGCGATAATGATATACTCATACACATTGAGGATCTCATGGTTGTGCCCCCCTATCAAATTTAATAACTAAATATGAACAAGCAATTTCAACTAACGACTCCAACGAAGAGACGCGACCAAAAATAAGCAATCTCGTCAAGTATATAGATCAATCCTGTTAGACAGAGACAACCCCACAACCAATCAAAACACTATCAATTGAAGAAAATACCAATACGTATTCAACAAATTTAGTTGAACAATCAACATAATCTCCCACTGACGAACTTCAACAAAAGTCAAAACCCCCTTTCACAAACAAAATGTTTCATCATCACCTACCTATGTATGAATGGAGTGAGGACCCTGTTGATGATTAAAATCGCAACGAGGATTTCACCTGCAAAGTATTGCTAAAGCCTATTATTTAAACTATGCTAATGACATATAATACTAGTAGGTGGGACCTCCTTGTAGACTGGAGGATCATAGATAGTCTTATCACACATTTTATGTTGTTGTTTCGATGTTGCTTACAAGGTTCTACATGATTGATGATGAAGTATTGGTTTTGTTTGTGACATAATGGCAGATGGATAATGCATTTTATGTGTTGATTTCGTTGCTCTATGCTCTAAATTCCATGTTATGAATGGCTTATATTCATTGTTATTACATTTGCTATTGTAGCCATGATTCATTACATGTTACACCTGCACGAGACACATGTTAGTAACAACAAGAAATAAGAGCATTGGAAATGGAACTATACTATACTATGTTATACTATGTGCAAATGAAATTAAAAGAAATCAATGTTAGTCCTAACTAGCAATGTTAGTGGCTATACAATTTATATTGAGTTATATTGGGCGCATTTGATATATGTTATAGTATGGTTAATATGGATTGGGGTGGCGCAATTGGCAAGCAATATGTGCAAGTTTCGATGCATAGAATTAATGGCATGGATTAATGGTATGTTTTGGCTGGTTGTCGTGTACTACGAAATTGAATGAAATGGAGGATGGAAGCGATGTGCAGTAAATGCACGTCACTCCATACTTCTCCCATTGGGCCATCACCCTAGCATGGTTGTTGTTCATTTGGTTTTGTTGTGGTTAAGCTCTGAGATTCAGGCGTGGAAGGAACTACTCAACCAGCTCGCATTTTTATAGCCATTGGTTACAAGTATGGTTCTTTTCGCCCATCCATGAATTCACTCTGTGTATGAAATGAACGTTAGCTCGGTAATGTGTTGGTTTGTGTTTTCTTGAGATTGGAAACTATGTAAACGTGTGGTGTTTTCTCTAGAATGACTATGTGTTATTCATTGCGAATTGAAAAATCGATGGTTGAAGTTGTGATATCATTGGTTGTTCTGTGTGGTGGAAACTATGATGGCTCTTTGTTGTCTTTATGGGTATTTTGTTGGAGGGTTTCGCTCTATCGAGCCTTGTTGTCTGCCTCCTCACAGTTTTGGTAACCATATATGGTTGTATTCGGTTATGAATCTGCGCGTTCTTGGTATTGGTTACTCTCCAGTGAGCAATCATTGCTCCTCTGCATCGTGGCCTACCCTACCTGGGGTTGAACTGTAACCCTATTTTACAAAACTAAGGCTTATGAGGCTTGTGGTTCCGTCATGCTTGTCTCGAAGGTTTCTCAACTACTTTTGATTTGGTGACCGAGCGAACCCTTGATTATTTTTTATGTTCATTGGTTATAGAGCCTAATTTTGATAAACTCAACCAGTCACACTCTGTCTGGTATGTTAAGTTTGTTGAGTAGTATTGACAGTGGCTTGATTATTGTCTCGTCTCTGTTTGATTGGGTTGTTGAAAAGTTGTAATTGGAATTGATAATTGGTATACAGTCGTTGCCTCCTTTTGTTGTGACAGTTGAATCGATAACTCAACATTGTTATAAATTGATTGATTGGGAGTCAACGGTAATGAACAGTTATAGAGATGCCTCTTTTAGTTATGCGTTGGTATGTGTGTTCCTACAACGTAGTATAAATTGAAGTTGGTGGCTGTTGTGTGTTTAATTTGTCCCGATCGGGATTATTACAAGTTGGAGAGTTGATGACTGTGACTTAGTTGTTTACTGTGTACGGTTTATGGAGACATCGTGCATCCATTTGTTTTATCGCACCATCAGAAATGAAGCACGGTTGTTGTAGTATGGTTTCATTGCAAATTTAATTGTTAATATTGTCAAAAGAATGAAATCGGGCATGTTTTAAAAGAGTTAGTTCCACTCATGAAAATACCTGTGTCTATGTTTGATTTGAGAAATTACAATTATGGGCAGTGGTTGATATTTTTATATGTTGAACAGAGTTGAAGCAATATGACTGTGTGTCCCTTTGATTTTGTTTTAAATATAAAAGAGAAGGAAATGAAAAGAAACAAAATTCTATTAACCGGAAGTTTGATAGGCATAGTATGATGACATAGTGTTAATAAAAAGGGTTGAAGATTTAAATGTGGGAGAGTGATGGTTTAATTGGTCACAGTAATTGTTTAATTGGTGTTGGATCGTGTGCATTAAATACAAAACTGTTTTATGGATTACTTAATTGATTTTATGAACAATATTCGTTTTTTTTCCCTACCATTATTTCACTTTTCGCACATTGCAATCCCCCTCGCCTTCCCATATTCATTATCCACTCCCTGTTCCTAAAATTTAATTATAGTCAAGATAAATTTTGTATTATGACAGTTAAAGGATCGCAGGGATGAATTACAGTGATATATTTTTGTGGTTTACAATATAGTTCATTATTTGATGTCTGTGAGCAATAATCATCATCTTTTCCCTCTCATTTTAACATTTTTCACTCAATACAAACCCTCGCATATCCCAAAACCCTTGTTCACCCCCTGCTCATTGACAACTATTAAACGATTTGTATGGATTGGATTGCATGAGTTTGATATATTACTTAGCCAAATTTTATTTCATATTTAAAAGATTTGTCATGTATGGTTGTTAAAGAAACTATTTGCTAATCAATAATGCATACAGGGATGAGCTTTTTCAGTAGAGGTAGCCATGGTCGGGGTAACCGAGGAAGAGGAAATTGGAGTAGGGGCCCTAGAAGGCCAAGATTTTCTATACACTTTGATGCAAACTCTCAAGAGTTAGGCCAGCTATTTCAAGATGGATTTTTTAACTGGATTGGACAAGGAGTGGTCCAACCCAGGCCTGAAAGGCCTCCCTTCCAAGCCCCATAGGTCCCTAGTATCCCAGTGCCTCCTCATGTCTCTCTGCAACCCGAAGTCCCTGAAAACGACGGATGGCAAGAGATTGTCCACCCGACAGTCTCCCAACATCACGGATGACCTAACTTGTCTCTACCTGCTCCTCCACCTATTAATCAAATTGTCCAAGTTGCCCCTGTCCACTCACCAGTACAGTCTTGTCATGCAAGAAAAAGGTTAAAAACCAAGGCCCACCATTCTCYTGACAAAGGAAAATCCACTGCTTCCCCCTCCTCACCCTCAAATGACTCTGCCAAATCCGTGTCCTCTCRCATGCATTTGAGAGATGATTTCTCTCATGTGATCAGTGAGATTAGGCCTAAAGGCTCCACACAAMCTAAGGCAAATTCAGAGAGATCAAAAGGTGACAGCAGAAACAAGGGAAAGATTGCCTCCCAGAGTGGAAAATATGGATTTTAAGTTTTTATTTATTAATTGATGAGAACAATTGACTTCTGAAATTTTRGACAACACATTATTTTTTGGATATATGGGTAATATATTTTTGGAAATAATTTCAATTATCATTGATATGAATTGTCAAAATATGAAAGTGATGATGGGAGTCACAAGGAGGGATGTTTTGTTTGATTAACTAGTTGTGTTATGATTGTTAAAGCAAAAAAGGGAGTCACAAGGGGTCCCACCTACTAGTTATTATTTATTAAAAACCCTTATTATGATTTTATTACTTTTCCGCCTTAACTAAAAAGTTGGTTGAGTTTGAGTTAACTTAGCTAAAGAAGTAGTTCAACTACTTCAACCAATTCTAATTTGCTTTAAGACAAAAGCAAAAGGAGGAACAAGAGGAGAGTAGAAGGAGAAGCATACTAAGGTCTGCTCTTTGAGTTTTTGTTGAGATAATTCAGTTTTCATTCATTCTTTAATCCATTGGAAGTCGAATTCTCTTTTATGATAGCAAAGTCATATTGTAGACATCAAGATTCAAGGCTGAATTACACCATTCAAACACTTGTTTTTCAGAGGTGTTGATCTATCTTTGATAGTTTGTGTAGACTTGTTTGTTTGTGAATTAAATTTCACAACTGACGAAGGCTTTTGTGTAGAGTCGAGTGGGAAGCAATGTGCAGAGTCGAGTGGGCAACAATCTGTGGCAAGTTGATCCAACTTTTAAAGTTCAATATTTTACTTTCTGTTAGAAGTCCTTTTGTATGATTCACCGGGGACATCTAAGTTTGACTTTGGTCCAAAACTTCCTCAGGAAATTTTGTAAAGAGAACTATTCTTTTGATGAATTGGAATGAAATAAATGATTGCTTTATGTCTCATCTGTTATGATTATTGACTTGGTGTCTTTACTTCTGTCTCTATATTTATTTCGGCATCTATTATGTTCAGAAAATTACATAAGTAATGAAATTTTCAACAAGCTTTTATTTATAAAAAAATCAACCTAAGCACTTGTAATCAATACTTGTGAATTAGGATACCAATTTTGATGGCTATAAACATAGGGTGATATTCTCGTTTATCTTGCTTTAGCCAAGCAGGATCTGAAAATGCTTGAGTAAGATCATTTCATATCTTTTCCTCAATAGACCCTAGGAGACATTGGTTCATGTGTGAGAAGTTATAGGATTCCATAGACATCATAGATGAAATGAAGCAAATGGCACAATTTTTCAAGACCTTGAGAAAAAGAACCCTCACATGGTTCATGAACTTCACAAATAACTCGACAAGAACGAAGACACTAATTAAGAGTAATTTCACATCGTTCTTCAAAACCGATCTGGAATGGATCATTATATAATTTGTCATCTATCTTGGTACTTTATGGGTGGAAAAATTGGAGGAATTGGCTTGTATGGCCCATTTTAGTGGTAGGGCCCAATTTGGATATTTGGGGTCCATAACCTTCTAGAGCCATTTTGAGGCATCAATTGACAACTTTTTGGGTCAAAACTTTACAATAAAAACTCTTATCCTCTCGACATTGTTCTACACAATGAGACCTTTCCAACGGTGTAAAAATCACCTCAATTAGAGCTCGTATGTGGAGGTTATGCCTCCCGCAAGTTGACCTACCTCGTTGACCACCATGGTATCGAGTGGATTCCACGCCCGCCTTGATTACTCACATATGTGTGGATAGACATGTGTGGAATTTAAAGAAGATTCTATAAGGTCCAAAACCTAACACTAATTAAGGGTTGAGGCATACAAAAATTCTAACCCTAGATGGCTAAAGGTTATTTTAAATACTAGGCAACTAGGTGTTACACACCTATTTGTCACACTCAAGTGAGGGAGCGTTTGTCATGATCCTTAGACATTGGGGGAGAAATGTATCATATGAAAGTCAAAATATTATGTGCACATGTATTATTCATTTTTATTGAAAAAAAAAAGAAATTAATTTAGTGTGAGAATCCACCTCACATCTAGTTTCCTAATCTCAAGGAGAAGTTGAGAGTCTCATGGATGGTTGAGAGATTTTCTCAAACCAATATCCTAATTTGATGGATCTTGAGAGATATTTTCTCCCTAAAAATCTTGGGGATCCCAATTTAGTGGATCTAGTGAGTGATCTTCTCCATGGTGGTTAAGCCTCCAACTCCTATATAATGAGGACATTCTAAGGTGAAAAAGGGGAACTTGGGAATATCAAACCTTTGATCTTATGGAAAAGAGAATAGTTCATGGCATCATACCTATATTCTTGTGGCACGAAGGGGCTAGAAAAAGGAGAGCTTGGAGGAATTGCCGCAACATCATCATTGAGGTTGTAAATCTTCCATTTCTTTCCACTTTTAATACATAGCTTGGCCTATTTCTCTTAATGTCTACATTGTTCATTTCATGAATGTTTGTCTTTGTCTTGTTTAAGTCCAACATAGATAAATCTACTTTCGTCTAATGATATATAGTAGCAGAAGAGGATTGTCTTGTCTCTTGTAGGTACTTCCACATCAAGAGTTTGGAGATCAAGTTTAATAGTGGAGCAGTGAGGACAATCTACAAGAAAAAGGTAATCCATCTACCTTTTCCTCTTTCTCTCTCTCTCTTCTAATTTCATTAATGAACATACAAATTAGTCTTAAGGGGAAGTTAGTGTCCATTTGTTTTCCTTTTGTCTTGGATCGAAGGAAACCCAATCCAAGGGGAGTTCAACTTGTCTACAGGGGGAATTCCATTCTTTAGTATTGTACTTGTTCCATAGTTGAGGAGAGAATCTAGGAGTGGGATTTGAGAGCATAACACATGAGGAAAAATATTTTATAGCAGCCATTCATACCATAAAGTCAAAGGAAACTCCACAGTGAGTGCCCCCCTTTCTTTGTACTTGCATTTCATAACTGAAGAAAAGAGATCAAAGCATAGGCCTCACCTTCTAGCTAGTTTTTCTCCCATTTTGGGTTTCCTGAGACACATCTTATGCTCATTTTTGTGGATGGTGTGTTCATTTTCTTGTTTTTTCAGTTCTTCATTTCAATTATTTTCATAAATTTGAGAAATAAGTTAGTGCTAAGAAATCTAAGATCTAGGCAAATAAACATGCATAGTAAAATATTTAAGTATAATACAAGATCTATTGTGACGAACTTTTCCAGTGGAATATCCACAAAATTTCACAAATCATATTGTTATCAGAGTAGATTTCTTTGGGGTATTTGTGGAAAGTTGCAAGATCTAATAATTATCTTAAGAAGGAAGTCACATAACCCTATCCATGGCAGATGAGTATGTTCATAAAAACCCTTGGAATTCAACAAAAGAGAGATTTGTGAGGTTAGAAGAGAAATTCACTAATATATATCACAACATGGCGCTCCTCATGGTCGCTCTAACGGAAAATTTTAGACCTTTCGAGGAGGTTGGTGGATTTGACTTGGAAGTTGCATCAGATGAGAAACTAGGAGATAATGAAGACCCAAAAAAGGAGTGGAAAAAAGAGCCTGAGAAAGAGCAGCCAAGTTCCAATGCCATCACTCCTTCACAACCTTTGTTTAAAATGGAAGCAAAAGTGGACATCAAGCCCTATCAAGGTGATATCAATATCATTAAGTTGAATAATTGATTCCAATAGTTAGAAATGTATTTCAGCATCCATGATATAGATGAAGGGAAAAAAATTTCATTTTCCCAATTGAAACTAGAGGGCCATGCACTAGCCTAGTGGGAAAGCCACACTGAGACACTTAGGCTAGAGAGTGATCCACCAGTGACTAAGTGGGAGGATTTTAAAACCCTCATCAAGTCCTAGTTCTACCCAATTGGGTATATGGAGGACCAGTGGATTTGTTGGCATCACTTTAGGTAGAGGCAAGGGTAGAGTGTGCAAGAGTACACCACAAAATTTAGGAAGATGGTGATCATGTTGAGTATTTCTCCTAAGAACCCAAACATACTCCTCAAGTATCTAGGGGATCTACACAATCATTTGCTAAAGCAAGTGATTCTCTTTAAGCCAATGACCATTGCTGAGGCTTGTGTGTAAGCACAATACTTGGAGAAAATAGGTCATAAGAAAGGACAACCAAGTGGTTCTAAACAGAAAGACCACCAAGATGCTTCCAATGAGGGGGAGAAGAAGTGGAAAGGAAAAGACAAGAAAGTGACATTTCAAATAAATGAAAGGATATGAACAAGCACTGCAACGATTGTAAGATTGGTGGTCACAACAAAGATAAGTGTTGGAAGCGACATCCATATATGAATCCAAAGAACCATAAGAAGGATGTCAAGGAGAAGAACCTGCTAGGTATGGATTTAGAAAACCAAGTAGAGAGTATCTTGGATGTGGATAGGAGTATTGTCTACATTTCAATGTAGAATGAGGTGAATCTAAGTAGCCTTCATCACAATGAAGAGAAGGAGATGACTAAACTCTTCCACATTAATATCTGAATCAAAAAGACCAAGGTAGATGCTCTATTTGATTTTGGTTCATGGGCCAACCCCATAGTAGATTATTTGGTCGGCAAGTTTGGGTTGGAGGTTCATAACCATCCAATCTCGTATCCATTGGTATGAATGAATAAGGATGTAGATATCAAAGTCATTAAGCAGTGTAAGATCAAGTTTGCTAGAAGTGCAAATTTTATTGATGAAGTGGAGTTAGATGTAATACCCCTTGACGTGTGTGGTGTAGTGTTTGGAATCCCATGCATGTATATGAGGGATGTGATATTCATGCAGAGAGGAAACCAATTCCACCTCATCAAGGATGGGAATTCTTACATCATCAATGCATACAAAGGTAAATCAAAGATCTCTCTGATAAGTTCCAACCAAGCCAAAAGGTTAATCAGTTCTAGTAAGAAGTATGTATTGCTTTTCTTAAGAGAGACTCGTCCAAGGGAGTAACTGGTAAGAGTAAAGGAATCCATGGAGGGATGTACCAAAGAGAAAAAACAATACTTGAAGTTGTTGTATGCATACAGAGGAGTGTTATGGAGAATAAAGGGTTGCCACCTAAGATGGAAATGCAACACGAGATACAATTGTTGCCTAATTCCATGTTACCAAATATTTGGTTGTATAGACAGTTTGTTCTTGAAGCAAATGAAGTGAGGAAACAATTGCAACAATTGTTGGAGCAGGGATTAATTCAACCAAGCACCTCACCTCATTGGTCACCTATCATCATAGTACCCAAGAAGGATAGAACTTGGCAAATGTGTATTGACTATGAAGCTTTGAATAAGATCACACTCAAGAATTGGTACCATCTACCCATGATCGACGATTTGTTAGACTAGTTGCAACAAGCTAGGTACTTCACCAAGTTGGATATCAAATTGGGATACCACTAGGTACGTGATAAAGAAGAAGACACCTAGAAGACCATCTTCAAGACAAGACAAGGTATGTATGAATGGATGGTCATGCCTTTTGGTTTATGTAACTCACCAACTACATGTATGCAATTGATGAACGATGTATCGTGGCCCTATTTAGATTTATTTGTAATAGTGTAGTTGTATGTCATATTAGTTTATAGCTCTACCTAGGAAGAGCACATCTCGCATCTTATGCAGGCATTAGAGACCCTGAAAAAACATCAACTAATGGCTAACCTTAATGATTGTAAGTTTTATCAACAATCATTGGTGTATTTTGGGTACATGATTGTGGAGGAGAATTCAAGATAGATCTTGCAAATATGGAGGCCATCATTAAGTAACAAGGTCCTACTAATGTCACTAAAGTTAGGAACTTTGTTGTGGCACTGTAATACTTACGAAAGTTTATATCATCCTTTTCAACAATAGTTTCACCACTCCATGCCATAACAACTAGTGGTAAGAGTTTCCAGTGGGGAATGAATCAACAGAAATCTTTTGATGAATTGAAATGGAAGATTAGTCAAGCACCAATCCTTGCATTGCCTAACTTGCAAAAGCCTTTAGAAGTGGAGACATATTCAAGTGGATATGTTATGGGAGTGGTCTTAATGCAAGGAGGTAAGTCTGTATGTTGTCATTCTAAGATGTTTCATGGGAGAGACTTGAACTACCCTACATATGATAAGGAACTCTATGACTTGGTTCAAGCCATTAAGAAGTGGAAGCATTATTTGTGTTCGACAACACAAGTATTCCAACTTAGGACAAACAAATTCAATAACCACTCACACAACCATATCAAAGATCAACACATCGATGTTCTTACATGGTAAAACGTCTGTGGGGAAACATCCACAGCCCCAACCAACGTGGCCACATGAAAAAGAAAATGTTACAAAGAGATTTACATGAGATTTTCTCACAATCAATCATTGGAAAATGACCCTCTGTGCTCATTAAATATAGATCATGGACCAATCAGGTGTAAGCCACATATCAATGTTGTCGTTAAGATCGAGGAGAATATGAACCATTAGATCACTCTATGTCGGGAACATATCATTACTGTCGGATTACCTAACTACAAATGCATACTAAAGAAACACAATTTTATCTAACGACACATTAGACCAAGTTGATCTTGACTAACTTCTAAGTATCTAAATATACTAACATCCCCCCTTGAGAACAACTTGGGATAGAATTGAAGCATTTACAAAGGCAACACAATAGGAGAAGGAAGGAGGCTTTAGAGCATATCCACCCTTAATGACAACTTTTTGAACTCCTAACATAGATCGAAGTTTGGAAAAATTCGCTTCTGTAATAGACTTTGGGAATATGATAAAAGAGAACTTTAATAACTCAATCATGAATGAATTTTTAGATGAAGTGCACGTGTAGCTCGATGTGTTTGTTGTGTTGATGTTGAAATGGGTCTTTGGCGAGCTTAATGACACTTTGATTGTCGCACCAGAGGGTTTTCAAATGCTGCTACTGGAATCCAAACCTTGAAAGGACATGTCGAAGCCACAAGGCTTCTTGACTTGCATTAAGCATTGCTCGGTACTCTGCTTCTATTGAAGAAAGAGCAATGGCATATCATTTCTTACACACCCAAGTGAGAGGTCCTGAGCCAAGGCTAAAATCATAACATGCAGTATACTTTCGATCATCAGGGTCACCAGTGCAATCTAAACCACTGAAACCAACCAATAAAGGAGTCCCCCTTTGAGTTGTAATGTATTATGAACTGAATTGTATCCTAGGCATACCAAAGTATCCTTTTAGTTGCTTTCCAATGGCTTCTGTGGGGTTTTTGCATATACCAGGCAAAAAGACCAACATTAAAGGAAATATCAAGACGGGTATCAGTCAAATATAAGAGGCTACCAACTACCAATGGTACAAAGTGGAATCAACTTTGAGAGAAGTATATGTGGCAACAAGTTTGACTCCATACTAGAAGGGAGGAGGGGATGGTTTAGAATATTCTATATGAAAGCGATGAAGAAGGTCACGTGCATACTTAGACTGGGAAAGAAACATTCCTTCCTTGGTTTGCAATAATCGAAGGCCAAGGAAATAGTGCAAAAATACTAAGTCTGTCATTTCCTTCTTAAGGTTGGTTTTCACATGGTTTCAAAGTTTAGGGTCACTACCAGTGAGTATAAGGTCATCAACATAGACATTAGGGTTAGAATGGAATCTCAAACAATCAGTGTCAAGAAGAAAGTTGTCCATTTTAACATACCAAGCTCAAAGAGCTTTCTTAAAACCATAACAAGAATTCTTAAGGCGACAAACAAGGCTTGAGTCATTCTAGACATAGCTAGGAGGTTGTTCCATGTAGATTTCTTTTTGAAAATCCCCATGTATATTTCTTCTTGCAAATCCCCATTCAAGAAGGTGGATTTGATATCCATCTGATGGACCTCCCATTTATGTGAGGCTGCAAGGGCTAGAACAAGGCAAATGGAATTCATTTTGGCTATAGGGGCAAAGGTTTCATTATAGTCTATGCCTTCAACTTGAGAGAATCCTTTGGAAACCAATTGAGTCTATGTATTTCAACACTTCCATCTGATGCATACTTATTTTTATACACCCATTTACATCTAATGAGTTATCTTCCTTTTGAAAGAGGTACAAGATCCCAAGTATCGTTCGCCATTAAAGAACGATACTCTTCATTCATTTTTGTAACCCAATCTAAATGAACTGAAGCTTTTGCAAATGTCTTTGGATCACGAGTCTCTGAAACTTGAGCCAAAAGAGAAGAGGATCACTGGAACTATGAACGTGTTTGACGTTGTTTTGAAGGATCATCGACAAGATCACCAGTTGCTTCTCGTGTTGAACGAACCCATTGGGGAAGTTGTGGTTCTGGTGCAAGTTCATGTTCAATGGACTCATCTGGAGAAAGGTGAGTAGGCAGAGGTGGATTTTCATCCTCACTGTCATCATCTGAAGAAGAAGAAACCGAAATATGAACAGAAGATGGATCACAGGCTAAAGAAGGCATAAACATTGAATTAGGCTCACAGGCCAAGAGATTTTCATCAAATTTAACATCTCTTCTAATAATAATTTCATTAGAATGAGGTTGAAGAAGTCTGTAACCTTTGACATCCTCGGAATAACCAACAAAAATACACTTCTCACTTTTAGGCTATAAAGCTTTGCTTTTCTCATCAAGAATGTGAGTCCATGCTACACTTCTATATACACAGAAGTGGCTTACATCTGGCTTAATTTTAATCCATGCCTCTTCTAGTGGTATATTTTTTAGAGACTCTAGGGGAGTGTGATTTACTATGTAATCTGCATAGTTAATGGATTCTGCCTAATAATGGAGACTTAATCCCTTAGATTGGATCATAGATTTTTTCATTTATTTTAATGTGCAATTCTTTCTCTCAACAACACCATTTTGTTGTGGTGTATATGGAACAATGTGTTACATTTGGATGTCATGTGCAGTACAATAACTTGTAAAATTATTGTTCACATATTCACCTCCATTATCTGTTCTTAACCTTTGAAGTTGATGTCTAGATTGTTTTTCTACAAGGGTCTTGTAGGCCAAAAATATTGTCAAACACTTTACTCTTAAGTTTTAAGAAGTAAACCCAAGTGCATCTGGAAAAGTCATCAATGAAAGCTAAGAAACAGTTGCACCCAGAAAAATAAGGAGAAAAAAGTGGACCACAGAAGTCACTATGAACAAGCTACAAAGGGGCTGAGGCATGTCAAGAGGCATGTTTGTAAAAAATGTCCCGATGATGTTTTTCGAGAACACAACCGACACAAACACCATCTCTGCAAGAAACAAGAGGAAGACCAATCACCATATGTTGATTACATGGTTGTTGCAATGAGTGATACTTTAGATGACCAAATCGCTCATGCCAAAGTTTGCTCAAGTCGTTGCTATGAGTAATAGAAATTTATGGAAAAGATGATGACCCAAAGTTGTCAAACATGTACAACCTGGTAATATCATCATCAATTATAGTTGCAAGAACATGCTTAAGATCTTTTAGATCATTGATTACAACTTAGTGAGGTGAAAACTCTACGGTTTTATCTTCACTTGAATGAGTGATTTGATATATTTATAGAAGGTTACAAGAAAGACTTGGAACACATAATACATCATTGAAATGACCATTGTCTACTTGAACTATTCCAAACCCTACAACACTAAGAGATATATCATCACCAACAAATATTTTATTGGTGTTACATTCATTTAGAGCGGAAAATATGGTTTTATCCTTAGTCATATGATAAGATGATTCATAATTGATACACCATTCATCAGAGGAAAAAGTAGAAGTTGCATTGAAGTAGAAACCAAAAGCAGAAAATGCATGTTCATGAGAAGAAGAAGAAGATGAATCAATACTAATGTTGTGCTTCTTCATCACTGCTTCTAAGTTTTCCATCTTTTTAAAGCATTTAGACTCCACATGACCATCTTTCCCACAAAAGTTGCAATGTCTATCACCGATCTTCTTACTTTTGGACTTTGCGCCTTTGTCTCCATTGGGAGAAAAATCTAGTGGAGAGGGCTTGGGACCCTTGTTTTGCTTGTTGTTGTGGCAAGGATATTACTTCTTGGGATTCTTGGATTTATCTTTCTGCTAGACCACTAAGGCTTTGTTGGATGTACCTTCAATGTTCATCAATCCAAGTTGCACAAGCTTATCTTGCTCTCGAATCAAAGAATCACAAAAGGACTCAAGAGTGGGATTTTTATAAGAACTCCCTAGAGCTTCTCTAATGGTATAAAAGGTAGATACAAAAACAAAATATACACTACCAAGCTTAGCAAGAATAACATATATGCATCTATCTTCCTTCGGATCTAGTTGGCATTATATACACAAAAGTCTAAGTGTTTTGAACTTAGATAAGCAATCTGCAATGCAAGGAAAATCATTTGGAATTAAAGTCATTAACTGATTTTCCAACTAGTGGGCTCAAATAATATTGTGTTTACCAAACACAACTTCAAGTTTTTTCCAAGCTTTATCTAGGCCCTCAATTCCTTGAAGGTGAAACCTTAAATCAGGAGAGATGGACATGTCGATTATTCCACATGCTTTGTCATTCCTATTAAGCCATTCGGTATACTTGCCATCATTAGTGGGTTCTTGTTCTTTTCCCAAGGTAATTCGGTACAATCCTTTACTTCTCAATACATCCTCCATATGATATTTCCATGAGAAGTAGTTGGTACTAGTAAGCAAAATATCATTAGGAGAAGCCATATTAAATGTGCATATAATATGGATTTAAAATATAAAACTGATGGTCTTGATGGAATGCTCTGGGAAAAATAAGTTGTTTTTAAAAAATGACATTGAAAACAAACTTCAGATTTGAAAGTTATGCCCTTTTGAAAAAAGGCATAAATGGTAACCAAAGAGCCATGTGGTGATACCCCTCCTTCTAATAACCTCACTTTTACAAATAAGTTGTTTATGAAGTGACCCACTTTTATAGAATAAACAAGGATCACTTCTACAAAGAAGTTACTTTATAAATGAAAGTTGCATGCAAAATAAATAACTTGAAATAAAATATTAAGGCGACTTATAGTGATTCATTTTTATAAGTTAAGTGAAATACACTTTACAATGGATGCATATTTAAAAAAATTAACAAAAAAAAACACTTGAACTCAAGACCTCTTACTTAATACAACAACTTTTAATCAAGTGAGCTAGTGCAAAACACATTAAATTGTTAAAAAGGAGGATTGGGGGTGTTGTTGTGGAAGACGTCCTTGGATATAGTGTATAAAAAAAAAACTGTTTTCACACACACAAAAAATCGTTTCTCGATGGAAACAAGGGTTAGATCTCGGTTAGTTTACACAGAAAATGCAAGTTTTCCCTTTGTTTCTGATTTACCGAGATCGCACAGAACGCATGACAAAGAGCATACACAAACAAGAAAACCCTTTCTGCTCTGTTTCTTATTTGTTGAGATCACACATAGCGTAGGGAAAAGAGAATAGATAGATCAAAAAGAGTATCAACCTAGAAATAAAAAACTAAAAACTAAAACAAAACCAAAATATTATCTTTGTAAAAATTTGAAAGGGAGTATTCAAGCTTTATACCTCTGAAACTGACTGAAATGGTCATATATTAGGAAAAAAGAAACCTTTGTGAGTGAAACGAAAGGCGTTCCTAACTGAAATGAGCATTTCAAACACAATGTAATCGTCTTTGCATCCTAGAAATGGCAAAAAAAAGAGATGCAACAACATCGCTTCACGATCTCGATCCACAACGAGAGTGGGTCTTCAAATACGCTCTGATACCATGTTCGACAACATAGGTATTCTAACAGAGAACGAACACCTTCAATAACCACTCACACATCCAGATCAAAGATCAACACACCTATGTTTTTATCTGATAAAACCCTCATGGGGAAACGTTCACGGCCCCAACCAATGTGGCCACTTGGAGCAATTTATTAATGCAAAAGAAAAATATTACAGATAGATTTACAAGAGATTTTCTCATAATCGATCATCGAAAAATGGCCCTCTGTGCTCTTTAAATAGAGATCATGGACCAATCGGGTGTTAAGCCATGGATCAATGTAGTCGTTAAGATCGAGGAGCATATGAACTGTCAGATCAGTCTATGTCGAGAACATATTGTGACTGTCGGATTACCTAACTACAAATGCATACTAATGCATACTAAAGAAACACATTTTTACCTAACGACACATTAGAGCATGTTGATATTAACTAACTCCTAAGTGTCGAAATATCCTAACAATATGATGGGAAAGGAAACCATTATCCACATTGATCACAAGCCACTATAGTATTTGTAGGCTCAAAGTAAGCTTCATCAAACCAAACATAACAAGTGGATGGGTTTTTTGCAACAATTTCATTTAGTCATCAAATATAAGAAGCGCATAACTAATAAGTTGGCATACATGTTTTAAAGGCCACCCACATCCAATATTACAACTTTGGGAACTATTATGCACATGGAGCCTTTTACACATGATGCATACAAACAGGCATACACAAAAGATTATGACTTCGAAGAGGTGTTTCAACAACTACATGGCCAACTTCATGTAGAAGAAGGTGACAATAAGGTTGACTATCATCTCCATAATGGATTACTCTACAAGCTAGGCAAGATTTGTGTCCCTAAAGGTGAAATATTGGAGCTTATCAGAGAGGCTCACACCTCCAAGTTTGCAGGATATTTTGTGTTGGGAAGATAGTTGCTAACTTACAAACATACATGGATTGGCCCAAAATGCAAAAAGATGTAGCTAAGTATATTAGAGGATGCATACTTTGTTGTACCAACAAGCCCAATAATAGAAAGCAAGGCTTATACGTGGTTTATACCATCCCTTGCATGTACCCACTCAACCTTGGGAAAGCATTTCCATGGATTTCGTGGGTGGTTTGCCAACAACCACAAAGGGACATGACTATCTATTGTGGTAGTTGTCGGGTTCAACAAGATGTGCATTCTTATGCCTTGTAAAAGGACCATCAAAGTGTAGATTTTAACCTTGTACAATAAATTGTTGCAAATTGATTCATAATAAAAATAGAAAAGATACAATGGCACACACACACACACACACATTACATAGAGATTTTACCCTGGAGATCCAAAGAGGGAAAACCAACAACCTGTTTAGAGTTGCACCTCTAATTCTTTATTCATCATATAATTTCATTGTTTATATATATATATATATCATCCCGCGGCATCCAAAACCCCTAATCCATTGACTCAGATTAGTCAAAAACCCTAATTCCTTAATCATAATTAGAAAACCATCGACGAAAACCGTGTGTTGAAAAAACGCTAAAAAACAAATACAAAAAATTCCAAAAAAAAAATGGGGTTGTTGCCCCCAAACCCCTGCGCAAGGGGGCTCCTACCCCCTTGCGACCCCCTGTGCGCCCAATGCAACAAAAACACTATTCTTGGTCATGCAAATAATATAACACATACCTAACACAAAGGACACGAAGCAACAAACATGTTCTTTAAACGAGTATGGGTTCACTTTGGCATACCAAGGAGCATCATCTCTGATTGGGATACCAAAGAGCGTCATCTCATATAGGGATACTATATTTCTCAGTGCCTTTTGGACTATGCTTTGGGAGAATATGGACACTAAGTTGAAGAGATCTACAACATTACATCCACATACAAATGGGTAGAGAGAAGTAGTCACTAAGATTTTGGTAAAAAATATGAGGGGTTACAATTAGAAGCATCCATAGACCTGGGATGAAAATCCGATCTATATTCAACACTCTTACAACAAAACAATCCATACTTCTATCGGTAATTCCCCTTTCAAAACTTGCTTTGGGTATTTGCCACCTTTGCCCTTGGATGTTGTATATCGATAACAAGGAGGAGTGAGGGACGATGTCACATGAAAAGCATTGAAAGTAGAGAAATTTATTGAAAAGATTAGGCAAATCCATTTACAAGTATAGGAGACATCGAATAAATCATAGGAAAATTACAAAGCCCAACATGATCAACACAAAAAATAAGAAATAATTCAAAGTTGGAGACAAAGTTTGTTTCCAATTGAACAAGGCAAGACAACAAAGGTCCTAGTAAGAAGTTCAAGGCTCGATGATATGGCCCTTTTGGGGTATTGGAGAAGGTGGGTGATAATGCCTATAGAATTAGCCTACCCCGATACATGTGCATTTACTTAGTAGTGAATGTGGAAAATATGAAACTTTATGAGCCATCCATGTTGGATCAGGAAACTGAAGAGTGGGTCCTACCTACCACAGAGAACTTAGCACTCAAGCAGAGTTGGTAGAAGATACAGTTTTGCAGAAGAAGTTCAAAACTACCAAGCAATGACAACATGGCCTTTGGTAGATCGAGTCGAAAGGGAAATTTTCAAGCAAGGAAAAATGGTACTCCAAGGAGAAGGTAGATGAAAAAATCCCTCACCTCATTCAGTAAAATTGTATGGGGACCAAAAGCCTTCCTAAATGGAGAGGTTTGATCTGGATTAGATCATTATATAATTTGTCATCTATCGTAGTAATTTTTTAGTGGAACATTTTGAGGAATTGGCTTGCAAGTCCCATTTTAGTGGCAAGTCCTAATTTGTAGATTTGGGTCTAGAACCTTCCAGAGCCATTTTGAGGCATTAAAAACAGTTTTTGGGGTAAAACATTTGTGAGCATAGCTCCCAACCCCTCGATGTTGTTCTACACATTGAGACCTTTCTAACAATGCAGAAATCATCTGTGTAGAAGCTCATATGCATAAGTTACTGTTAATCCCTAGATAAACTCCCATGTTAACCATAAAGCCCCATGTAAAGCCCTATATAGTGAGTTATATTTATGTTGTTATATTAATGTTTTCATCTAGACCCTTTGATTGTAATTATACCCTTTTGTCTCCTATATATATACACTAAGGAGACTTAGTTTTGGAATCATCTCATCTCATTCTTATACATTTGTCTATTGTCAAAGGAGGTTCCCCCCTCGAAGAGACTTATCTTTTAGTGTTATATATTTTTCTCAAGGCGTGGAGCTTCTTATCTTTATATTTTCAGGTTATTTTGGTATTTGTTGGCTAATGGTTATACCTCCTGCAAGTTGACCTACCTTGTTGACCACCGTAATACTGAGTGGATGCCACGCTAGCCTCCATTACTCACATATGTGGGGCTAACCATGTTAGCCTCCATTACTCACACATGTGGGGCTAGCCATATGTGGACTTTTAAGAAGATTCTAGAAGGTACAAAAACTAACAGTAATTGAGGATTCAGGCATGCAAAAACCCTAACCCTAGACGATTATTAAACTATGTTAAATGTTGGGCTGCTAGGAGGAGAAAGGGTTCCATTCTTTAGTATTGTACTTTTTGCATAGTTGAGCAGAGCATCCAAGAGTGGGATTTGAGAGTATAACAAATGAGGGAATTTTTTTTGTGGCAACCATTCAAGCCACAATGTTGAACGAAAATCAATAGTGAGTGCCCCCTTTTCTTTGTACTTGCATTTCATAATTGAAGAAAAGAAAGTAGATTATATGCCCTGCCTTCTAGCTGGGTTTTCTCTTATTTTAGGTTTCCCAAGATACATCTTTTGTTCGTTTGTGTGGATGGTATTTTCATTTGCTTGTTCTTTCGTATTCGTATTTCAATGATTTTCATAGATTTGAGCAATAAGATAGTGCTAACAAAGTTGAGATCTAAGGAAATAAACCTACATAATAAAATATTTCAATATAATACAAGATCTATTGTGACGAATTGTTCCAATGGAATATCCATGGCAATTTATAGAATAAAAACAAAAGACAACAAACACTTAGTTGTGTGAAAACTGAAATAAATCAAGCAAATGCTAGGAGAATCTACAAGGGAATATGGTAGAAGGTTGAAAGACCTACTCAGTGAAATCCCATATATAATTGACAAAGAATTGTTAACTTACAATGGTTTGTGGTACCCCGGATGGGGTGCCACGCGGCCATTTGGTGACAGTTGGAGGCGCACTCGGCCTGGGCTTAAATGTCGAGGGTCGCCACCCACAAGCCAACATTAACGATGGGGGACAGCCTCTGCAGCAAACGTAAGTTGGATGTACTCCTCCCTCGCGCGCTCATTAACAATCACAGCGCACTCGGGATGGGAGAGGTTAAATGTGGGCAAATGGTCTCGGCTCCTGGCTATATGAATTTCTTCACGCCCGGTCAGAGCAGGGTTGCACCTGCCTCGGCTCTAATTCTCGTTGGATTGCTCTGGTGCAGCCAAGCTCCTTTCGCGCTCAGACCCTCAGCATTTTCGGTGTATCTTTCTCTGTTTGAATCGAGACAGGCTAGGCCTGCTCGCGCCCTGCAATTAAATTCACCTTCGTCTTGGTTCACCTGCATCTTACTGTTCTCGCTCTGCTCTCTCCCCATGGCTCGGAAAAGAGGGAGACCTTGTCGTGGCGCGGCCTGGGATGCTCACAAAGATCAGAGGCGTCGGAGAGAGCAGCTGGAGCGCGCCTTGGCTATGACGACCTCCATCATCAGGAAAAAAGCAAGGGCAGAGAAGCGGGCGCTCCTCGCAACCATAGCCGAACCTGGAGCCGGTTGCAGTCGTGACGCGAAGACTAATATCCAGGAAGATGGGCAGGAAGCTGGAATGGAGGAGGAGTTTCCACCCTGCGTTGTGGTGGAAGACCCGTTCATGGAGGACTTGATGATAGTGGTGACTGAGGCGACTCTTCAGGAGAAGCGCACTCCCATTCCAGCGCAGGACGACTACATCCTCGTCTGCATAGTGGAATAAATTCCCTGGCCTGGTGAGGACAATGTTAGCTGCTGTGACACTCAGGCGAAGGATGCAGGAGCGGCGGGTGCAAAGGTGGTTGTGGAGTAGCGAGAGCTCGACGTTGGTTTGGGAGTGGCGACGGGCTCGGTGGATGTGGGTGGCAGCTTGCATGGGTCTCTCCTCAGGGAAGAGCACCTGGCTCTTGTGTTTGACCTCCGTGGCCACTTGTCTGACCTGGAGTATCGGGCCCGCACCATGGGACAGAGTATGAACATGCTCCTTGATGATTTCTCTAACGCGCCAGCTAAGCGGAAGTGCCCCCTCTGCGCGCAAGATTTTGCCATCCCGGCTGGGTTCTCGTGGCAGAAGGACGAGGTCTACAAGCCACCTGGCATCTAGGTTTTTTATGCTCTTGGTTCCTAGTTTACTTTGTTACTGTTTTATGTATATTTGGACTGTAGACATCTGTCCTGTTTTCCTTCGGGCAGGACAGATGCTATATTGTTTAAGTTCTATCATGCTACTTGGTTCTAAGTTTTATCATGCTACTCTGTTTTAACTATGCTGGTTTCCGGTTATCGACAACATTTTTGGTAATTCGAGGCATACTTCTCTATACATTTTGCAAAATCTTTTTGCCTCTCTAATATAGCAGGGTCTACCCTTTTTATTTAAAAAAAAAACAATGGTTTGTGGTAGGATAATTTCAAAAAATCAAGGCACCATTGAGGATGCATGGAATTCAATCATGTGAAGATGCCCTAAAAATGCTCAACAAATTGAGTTTGATGATGATTGGACTGCACCATCCATGGATAAAAAAGTAAAAAAAAATATTGGAGATGTTGTAGAAATTACCATGGGATATTTCCTCATGAAAAAGTGATCTATGGTGCACCTTTTGTATGACCGAAAGTCACACTAAGGACTACTCCAAGTACCCTGACACGAATGAAAGAGAACCAGACATCAGATGGGTCTAGATTGAATACTACTATGAAATCTGTCAAATCATCACTAACCACACTACATAAGACTGTCCAAATAATTTGAAGAGCACAGAGCCCAAATGGTGTGATATCTATGAAGAGTTGACCCACAATATAGTAGAATGTCAACATAATTGTTGAACTAAACCAAGCTATCAAACCATTATCATACTCACGCCATAGATTAGTACCAACGACAAGAAGGTAGAGGAGGTGGATATCAAGGACAAGAGGGATATCAAGGAGGTTACTGAGGTCATTACAGACATGGAGGATGTGGTCGAGGAAGACTTGAGAAGATCTACTACTTTATATGCCCTAAAGAAGATCATATAAGCCCTTACTGTCCCTTGAATGAAAAAACTAATCTTAAATTTTGTAACATATGTGGAGTCAATGATCACTCCCTGGAAGATTGTCAAATTATGTTAGAAAAATTAAGAAATAGGAGAACCATTAATCTCTTGCAAATATTTCCCAAGCACAAAGTCTTAAACTCCAAGAACCTAAAAGTGGTCACCAAATCTGGAGTGAGAAAAGAAGGCAATGCATCGATAAACAAAGTACCATGAATAAATCCCATAAGGAAAGACAACTAGTACATAAATCCAAATAAGGAAAGATAAGTCATGAGAGAGGTGGTCGACTTCTTTGATGATATAAAAGAAGAGGAGAATCAATAAGAGTGTCGAAAAAAGAGGTACTAGGAAGAAATGAAGGACACAGTCCTTAATGAATTCCTTGATCTACTAAAAGAAGAACATTCAGTTCCCAATTGCTAGAATTGTTGAACATCCTTAAAGAGTGTAAAGAGGAACGAAAGACATCCAAGAACCTACATCAACTTACACAAGAATATCTCCATGATGGTAATTATGACCCACAAGTCGATCTAGAGGTTTAATGGTTCATGATTCCTCAAGTAGTGGTCGACATCAAATCACAATTCAACATTCTCTTGGGGGAAACATGGATTAGGATGGGCAAACTTAATTAGTTAGATCTAAGAACTTCCTAAAACTTGCAAATCAAAGATTTGTTGAACCAATCAACGTTTTAAGAAGTGCACAAATTGTCATCATGGAGATACCGACATTGGTGGATTTTGAAGTGATTAATCTGGTCAGAGGTATTGTCGCATACTCAACGTTGGTTGGTTGACCTCGGGGTTGAAAAATGAAACCGACCATTTCCCTCAAAAAATATATAATTAAACTCAAAGGGAATGGGAAAAAGATCATCATACCCTTGGATCCCAGGGAAGGGAAATCGTGGATGAAGCCTTGGGAAGAGGAGATCGATGCCAAACAATTATATCAAGTTACCCAAGGTGATAAAGATGATGTAGAACCAATTGCAAGAGGAGAATTATTACATGATTCCCACCCGTTGATAGGTCAAAACTTAGATATGAAACTTTATGAATGGTACATTGAGAATTATGAGTCAAAATCAAGAGAGTGTTGGACAGTTGAAGCTATACCCAAAGACGACTTCCACTCTTAATTTTCCATAAAAGTAGTGCCTATAGTATATGAAATAAAATAGAATCTGTGTTTAATCACTACAATTATAAAACTGACCTTGATTTCCCCGTTATGATTTAAAGAACGTGACTTGCCTTCGGTCCATATCAACGAGGTGTCGAAGATGGTTGGTGAACAAGGTCAAATATAGACCTTATTGCAATCATTTACAAGACAATCTACCCAATGGGGGAACATGCAAACACATCAATTACATATTTGGACCATGACAACTACATATTTTTTCGAACATTTCGAAGGAAATTTTTTTTTAACCATAGCTAATATAGTCAAGTTCAAGCCAAAGTTTGACCCTTTGACTCATATAGAAGATTGTGATAGACAATGGAGAAGAATTAGATACAAAGATGAACGAGTATGGCCTCATATGTTCCAAAGTATGTTGGATGACTTACCTTGCAAGTGGTACAATATTGAAGACGCAATGGGAGAAACATATACTTGGAAAAAAACTCAAGGAAAATTTCATTAAAGATTTTGCATTCACCCCATGGAAAGTCGACCTCGCAGAGGCAACCTTGGAATTTTTTCTTTTCATTTGACAAATTGAAGAATGAAACAAATGGGTGGTCGACATGAATAGAACCTAAACGGAAGAAAATAATTGTCGATCGGGACATGTAATTCGATTACGATGTAACTAACTACACCGGAAACACATTTCAACCACATGAACCACACTCATTACATGATATAAATGAAGCGTGCCATCGAAATGATCACCACACGAGTGGACAATATAGCATATCGCACAAAAATTCTATAAATACAACCAACGGGATCAATGAAACTACCATAGAAACATAAAGCCTCGAGTTCCGAGATAGAGGAAGAAATCCCTATCAAGTTTCACAGACCCCTCCTTCAATAGAGGAAGAAAACTTCTAGAGGGTCTTTGCCCTATCGAATATAAAAGCAACCATGCTCTTTAATATGAGAGACTTAGTTCCAATATCAAGAAGATTAAATCTGAAAGAATGTACAATGTAGACCCACAAATTTTTTAACAAACAACATGCATCGGGATTAAAACCCCACAGGAACCTACAAGCAAACAGTGCTTGGAAAAAGCACTTGCTCAGCTTCAAGAACTCGACTAGCACCAACAAAAATGGAGAGAGAAAACCTCAGTATTAGAAGAAAATAATATCAGGATGACCACTCAAGGTTTTCATATTATATAAGGTAACATGGTTCCAGCCTAGGGAATTGTGGTGCAAAATACAACAAAGGATGGGACAAGGAGTCCTCACTCCCATAAGTCGTAGGGAGCAAGTGATGAGAATGGTAATGGGGTGCGACTTGCTGAATAAATTCAAAAAATGTTCATCTGTATCAATTATGTAGTGGTATATTGTTGTATGCGATGGCCACTACTTATGCGATCATGGAAGAACTTGCCCCAACTTTGAAAAAGAACCCTTATCTTGTCAATCTCATGGGACCGAATGAACAAGCAACACACACCATCAACACTTCTATCAAGACTTCAAATAAACATCTTCAATCAAGTGTGTTGACCAACCAACCTGAACCACCAACAGAGTCACTACCAGAGGAACTAGTGCCATCGGCAAGTGTCCCAACAACAAAATCTTAAGTATGCATATTGTAGTTTTTTGGGATTTAAAATTTTGTAATTTTGTGTAAAGCTCCTCCTTCTTTGAGACAAAGAATGATTTAAGGATGGGGGAGATGTTTTAGGGCCTAGTCGACTAGACTAGGCCTCACAATCGACCAAATGTGATATTTCAGTCGACTGCAAAGACAAGCCGACTAAGTCAATCAAGTCAATCGACCAACCAAGGTATTTACAACAGTTGTAACTACTTGCCACGGTTATCAATGTATAAATAGATGTGATCATATGATGTAACTAGTGGTGCTTGATCTATTATAATAAAAGACTACCTTGTAAATTCTACTTTTCTACTCTTCCTCCATCTATGTATGCATGCTTGTATATTACTTGTAGATTGCTTCAGTATAGTATGTTGTGTGTGTACACTATTGGTAACTTCTCTGTGTAATCCCTTAGATTACAATAGTTGGTTAAATATTATTCATTGTCCATCTTATTTTATAGATTGTTAATACCATCGTTGTAGAAGGTTGTAATTTTAACACACCCCCCACCTGAAAAAAAAGGGGGGGGGGGTGATTCCAGTAACACCACTTTTCAATTTGAGGGTTAATTTTAAAGTTTTGGTTAACAACATTACAAAGTGTCATTTTTCATAGTTCAAAAAGGTTGTAATTTTAACCTTGAATGTAAAAGGGGGTGACTCTAGGAGAACCACTTTTCGATTCAAGGGTTGATTTTAGGGTTTTGGTTCATAACATTATGAGGTGTCAAGGCCATGGTTGAAAAATGTTATAATTTCAACCACAAAATGGAAAGGTGGTGATTCTAGGAGAACCACTTTTTGATTCGAGGGTAAAATGGCCACTAAATGTGACCTCTAAACAAATGAGAACTCTGGAGGGTTTTCATTAAGTTGGTAACTGTGTTTTGATAGAAGTTCTCTACCACAATATTTCTCTCAAGAGCTTGTTTGCCAGGTGTTTGTATAAATGTGTGACCTGGATTGTAGAGCAAGGAATGGGAGTTTCTAAAATCAATCTATATGGACTTATGTAGGTAGGTTCTTAGTAATGTTTATGGTTAACTCTTAATACCAATTATGACTATATTGATTGCAATAAATATTCATATGCAGGGCCATTGTTGATCACTCTTGAAACCAAACTATGCAAATATTTTCCTTACGCGTAATGTTGATCCATTAGTATCCATGGCTTGGATTCAACATTGGATTTAACAATACTTGTTGAAAGAAAACCCTAAAAAGTGTAAGTAGTATGTATATTAAAGACCAAAGAATTATATTGTAGTAATCATTGTGGAATCAAGTGTTGAGTATAAGATGATTGAATTCGAAGCACATAGTTGCTTCACGTTGTGGGATTTAAACCTTTAATAAGGATTTATTGTAACGTGCTTATGTTGTTGTCCTCAATGACCAGTTTTATCTACGTTGGCTAATTATTGGATTGAATCCTCGAGAATACAATGAATACTTTTGAAGCAAGATCCATGGAAGTACAATATCATCAGTACATGGGTAAATGCTAGCAAGATAGCCTCGGGGAAAATGAGCGGGTCTCAGGATGGTTTACTTATATATTGATATTTTGAGTGAGAAATCGTGTAATAGCTTTTAATGAAAAAATAATTATACACTTGGTGAAATTAGAATTAGTAATGTAAATGATGATCTCATTAGAAATGAGTATGATCTTGTAATAGCTATGGGAATTGGATGTTAACATGTTGAGAACTACAAATCTCGGTTTTGTTTAATATAAAAACAAATAAATAAATATAGTCTCTTCTTTGGGTTGGTATTGTTGGCTTAGTACCGAGGGGCACTGCATGTGGTGTCAGAGAGAGTTACAATGATCGGGACTATCAAACGTGCATTCATGTTAGTAGTTTATATGATGCATATTTATTGTTGTGTGCTTCTCATGTCTAGGTCAATGTGGTATGGACAAAAAGGAGGAATGATCTCTTCTCTTCTCTTTAATCTTATAGAAACCAATGGTTTTCTCATTTAGTTAATCTTCATTAAGAAGTTGCAAAGATAAATTGCAGGCATGTCAAGGAAATATTTTTTAGTGAAGGATTCCATATTTGTTTGGAATTTATTACCAAATATGGTTTAGTTTAGGAAGTGGAGCTTCTGCTCACGTGCCTAAATGTCATGATGTTTCACATTCAAAATAGAGTATAGTTGGGATTGAAATTAGTTTGTGATAGACCTCTTAGTCCATGGAAAGGGTGTGTTGTAATGCCATGTTATTATTGGATATGAGTTTTTTCCTACCTCGTGATCTAGGGTTGAATGTTTTTTTGTCAATGCCTTCAAAGTATGAGTTGAATTTGGCTTTGATAAATTGTTGCCTGAACACATGTTGAGTATAAGTATAATGATTGTCTTGTGCATGTTACTTGTTGAAACTTTGTTGCCTAAATCAAATAATACTTTGAAGTGAAATCTATTGTATATATGCATATTTGTTACAAGTGAGATGAGTGTTTGAGTTTGTCTCATGTATTTCCCTGATCCAGGTGGATATTGGTGGCCACCCACTTGTTCCATATTCCAACTGGCTCATTTGGATAATTTTCAGTTCAACACGTTTTTTCTATAATGGGGACATTTCTTTGTAATCGTGAGTTCTACACTTACGGGGCTGTCCTGAAGCCCTACACATCATCCAGGTGGATATTGGTGGCCACCCACCTATTCCAATTGGCTTATTTTGGAATTTTTCATATCAGTACATCTTTCTGTACTTCCAAGGCTGTTTTGGGGCTCTAAACAATGTTTTATTGGCTTGCCATAGTTAAATTGTAGACAGAGTCAAAGTTTGACGACATAATGCATATTTCTCGAAAATACCTTTCCAATGGGCTATCACACACCTAAAACGAAGATCGTATGCAAAAGTTACGACCCCATAAAGTTAATGTACTAACTTACCCAAACGGGGCCCACATGACTTTTGGCGTTTCATCTCCTAGGGTTAGATTTTTGGATGTCTAGGGTTTTGGTATTCATGTTTATCATAAAAAGGCCTTCAAAGCGTCATTGTAATCATCTTAATGGGAATGAGCGTAGCCGTCACATCTCTTCTTAGAAATAAAGTTGCCACCATTCTAGTGAGTCTTGTGCTCTATATTTTTACAGTCTCTTTACAATTCTTTCATTAATAGAAATCAAGTATTGTTGTATTTCTCTGTTTCTGGAAATTTTCATGAGTATTTAATTGTAATATCTCTACTTTCATTTTCTTTCGAAAATAAATCTGGATTAGTGGTATCAGAGCAGGCTGCTCTGGATCATTTTCCAGCACATATCCCCGACGAGGTCCGAGTATAGCCAGTTGGATCTTGAGCTTGTCTCTCTCGACGAACATCACCCTTGCACGCCCAAGAAACCCTCGATGGTGGCAGAAAAAAAAAAACACAGCGGAGCAAAAGATTCTATTAACATGTTGCTTGAGCAAGCTCTCATGCGACAGAGGGATGAAATGATGGAGAATTTTGCACACATCCTTCAATGCTTGCCGATAACAACATGCACATCTTCATCAAGCGACCATTTTGGAGGAACCTCTCCCTTCAAGGTACATGTTAATTTTGATATTCCCATATTTGAAGGTCAGATAGATGTGGATGCCCTAAAAAATGGTTAAATCTATTAGAAGGCTATTTCTTTGTTCAAATTTTTTTCGACAGGGAAAATATCACCTTCGCACTCCTCAAGGCTCTCGCCCATGTCAAACATTGGTGAGAAACTTACTGGGAGCAAAGTTCCATAGAGGAATCTGGAATATATGGGGCCGAGCCCACTTGGGATTTTTGTGTGGATGCGGTCAAGGAATAGTAATATCATGTTGATAACTATGAAGACCAGGATGGACCACACTCTGGCAAGAGAAGAGCCAAACAATGTCAGAGTTCAAAAATACTTTTCTTACCTTGCGCACCAAGTTAAGTATCAAAGACTCCGAGCGACATCTGGTTCTGAAATACCATGGGGCTCTGCATAGGTACATCGAAACCGAAATGGATTTCCTAAACATCTCATCATTGGGAGTTGCCTATCGATATGCTATCAAAATCGAGCATAAATTTAGGCACCAAAACAAATGGGGATTCGGGTCTGCAAATCTGCAACAACTAAAGCATGGTAAAAATGACCCTGACCAACAGCCTCTAGACAACCAGTCCAAGACACAAGACAAGAAGGGTAAAGGAAAGACGAAGAATGACACTAGGAAGTGGTGTGACTTCCACAAAATCCCCTGGCACAACACCGATGAATATCGCTCGAAACAATCATTATTGGCCGAGGTCAAAGACATGGAGTCGAAACTTGATTTGGAATCTGATCCAGAAAATATTGAAAACAGACAGATCATCGATGCAGACCCCACTGCTACTATCGTGACCACAACAATTCAACCAGAAGAACCAGTAGCTCCTGAAGAGGGGGAGATCCTTTTCCATTCACAGATGTGGGTGAAGGGGACCCTGTTGCATTTCATTGTTGATAACGACAACTAGAAGAACCTCATCTCAGCTAAGGTCATCAAATGGTTGGGTTTGTCGACAACACCACACTCGTAGCCATAAAACATCGGGTGGCTTCACCAAGGACGATATCTCCGTGTTAGCAAATAGTGCCACATGTCCTATGGCATCCAACCCTTGAAGGATGAGGTAGGTAGTGTGTGATGTTGCCCCTCTTGATGTCTATGATGTTGTTTTGGGCCAACCATATATGTGGAAACATCATGTTGTGTATGAGTCTAGACCCCGCAGTGTAATTATTACTCTGGGAGGTCAGCTCTATAGGATACTAGAGGTAGTTCCGACTACTGTTCCACCAAATTAGTGTCGCAAGGTAATCTCTCATACCAAAAAATTCATCCTCTTCACAGTCTATTCAAAGGATGCACAGAAGACCACTACAACCACTGCAACCTTAACACCTTATATTCAACAAAAATAGATTGTTGAAGAGAAAGAGAACATTATTTCTTCACCTACAATGGTTCCTACACAATGCCCCATCAAACCCAGGGACAACAGGTTGGTGGAACATATTCAACCCCACTAGCAACAAGTTCATGACATACTTCCATAGACCAAGCAACACAACTTCTCCAACAAGCCACACAACTCACCAAGATTCAGATTTAGAAAACGATTTCCCCTCTTCCCCGGGCACCCAACGCAATGGAGACCATTGCTTCCTAAGGGGGGGGGGGGATTGATCCAGGTGGATATTGGTGGCCACCCACCTGTTCCATATTCCAACTGGCTCATCTTGATAATTTTCAGTTCAACACATTTTTCTATAATGGGGACATTTCTTTGTAATCGTGAGTTCTACACTTACGGGGTTGTCTTGAAGCCCTACACAACATCCAAGTGGATATTGGTGGATTCCCACCTATTCCAACTGGATTATTTTATAAGTTTTCATGTCAGTACATTTTTATGTACTTCCAGGACTGTTTTGGGGCTCTGAACAACATTTTCTTGGCTTGCCACAGTCAAACTATTGACGAAGTCAGATTTTGATGGAATAATGCATAGTTCTCGAAAAGACCTTTCCAACAGGCGATCACACACCTAAAACGGAGATCGTATGCAAAAGTTACGACCTCGGGAAGTTAATGTACTAACTTACCCAAACGGGGCC
>ML799808.1:174814-208098 GCA_009831015.1 Picea engelmannii | reverse complement strand
CCTAATATAAAAAGTGCTATGAGGAGAGATTTCAAAAATAAAAATAAAAACAATAAAATAAAGAACTAGATTTACACATAAAATAGAAATACTATAGATATAATATTTACATGTAAATATTGTTGCAATGAAAAAATAAATATTTTAACAATAATCAAAATTGTATTTTTGCATATCCATATCTATATAAGTTCAGATGGGAGCTTTAAATTCATTGGAGTTGAGTGAGATTACAACCAACCTAAATCCATCTTAAATGGTCAAAAAATTTACTCCACAAGAGATTTGATCCCTCTCGATGCTTGATAAATTCGAGGTTAAGATGGATCTACACTGGTTTTAATGTAGAAAATATAATTTCACAATGTGACACATATGGGGATTGATTATTCACCCAATTTAAAATAAAAACGAATAAAGAAAAATGTGGGAGTTTGACTAGTTAGGGAGTGGATATTTGATAGTAAAACAATTAGAAAATTGATATTTTTGCATGTGGTTGAGGTGGTAGGGATATGAAAGTCTAAAGTTACAGGGGCTCTATGGGTTTTTAGGGGAATCTAAACTACAAGGAAATGTTGCTTAAATTTTTTTAGAAGAATGTGGCATTGAACTTGCATAATTAGCTGGTGTGGAAGGAAGTTGAGCATTAATGTTACACGAATCCCCTTGCGAGAGGTGCAGTGGTTTCCCTAGCATGTATGGTAGATGGAAATCTCATCACTAGTGCATATTGTAATAGAAAAGTTTCATTATATCTTTTGGTTGTGATTCCACACAACATGGGGTTCCCAAGGGAAAAAAACTCCCTCGATGTGGTTAGGTGAAAACTAGTTAGCACATAATGAATTGCACTGACAAGGGAATTGAAGATCTAGACTCTCATTCAACTATTGTAATTGGTTTCTTTGGGAGGTATACTTGCAATTCTTATGAAATTTCATTCAATGTTTTATATTTGTATGATTATCATTCACATATGTGTTGTGCTAATATAGTTGAAATGCGTACTAGATGTGTATAACAATACCTAAGTTATAATAAGTAAAATGCATTCATTTATCATCTAAGAAAAGCATGGGTATGGCCATTAGAAAAGGAACAATATGCACAAGTTGAAGAAGGAAACCTCTCGTAATGTTTAATATGGAGCGAAAATATTTTGTATGTCACTCGTCTAAACATTGCTTATACAATACTATGTTTTGTATGGAGTAAAGTTGGTAATTACTTCTTATTTTCAACAATAATTTGAAGAATGCTTGCCAAGTTTTTGACAAAATGTGTGAAGGAAATGATAGTCCCTTGTGTTGTTTTTAGGGAAGTAAAGGTTTAAACATGACTCTCAACCTCCTATTATCCTTAAGATTAATGTTAAATATAATTGGCCTTTAAGTGATCTTGTGAAATTTGATCTTTGGTAAAATTATAGTTGTTTTTGGAAAAAATTGTGGGCTCATTGGTGACTATGGCTTGGAGTGGTCACGAGCATAGGCCACCACAGATGGCGATTAAGAAGGTTGTGAGTAGTCACAATTATTAGGTCAACGAATTGTGGGCAACTATTCTGGGTGATGTTTTTGGAAAAATAACAACATTTGAAAGTGAAATCTAAATTTGTGTTTCTGGGTTTTTCTCTAGAAGAGATACCAAACAAAATAATGATAGACTTTCACATATTTTTCTACTTTTAGTAGATATGTTTGTACATGGTATGAATAGAGTTGGAATTGTTTACATGAAGAGCAATTTTCTGGTTATAAGCTTGGGAAAAACTTTCGATAACAATGGATGTTGATTCCAGGTCTTGGTTGTGAATTAATTATGAGCGCTTCATTTAGTATATGCATGTTAAAAGGCATCATTCAACACAAGTGTTGTTATTGGTAGTGTTATCCCCATTTTGTGGATAACTAAGGAGATCATGTCTCGAGGCCCTCAGGTTTCAGATATGGAGTACCGAGAGACTACATGACCAACAGTACACTTTGCATAGATGGAAAACCCACTCACCACCATAGATGGTCACAGTTTTTTAGATCGCATCCACCACACGAGCTAGCTTCCGGAAGGAAGTGGGCCTTGCTCCATGAGGTACAAGTCAGTATTATGGTGAGCATCATTTCAATAATTAATCCATTTGATTATGTTGTATCTTAGATTGCTCTAGATTTCATGATATATGCTTGGACATTAAGCCTTTTTCCCTGCTTCACCTTGGTGGTTGACATTATGCCAAAAAGTGGTTTTCCTTGGGGATGGGTTTGCTACTAAGAACTCCCTTAATGATCCATCATACTGTTCCCGACCATTCTTACCATTTTCCATCATTATTCCCCTCCATTTCCTTATCTCTTGGTATTTTAGGGTGTATTGACCCAAGAAGGGGTTATCCCGCATTCTATGGGAAGAAGGGGATGAAGGCCCAGAGGGGTTGATGTTGGGTAAAAGATAAAAGCCTTATATAAACCTTCTAGATGCTTCACCCAGGGATCACCCAAGAAATCAATGAAACACTTATCTTTGAGTAAAGGGGACCCACAATATAATAAAGAATGCTTAAAAGGTTAGTTGAAGGATAAGAGGTCTCATCACGAGCCGACCTATCACGTCCATGATTATATAGTCGTATGACATTACCGTCGTCTGGTCACCAAACCAAGGTAATGGATCTCAGTTGCATGGTTGAGAGAAAGGGGGTCCCATCACGAGCGAACCTTCTCATTTCCATTAGGTGTTTGTGGGTGACATTGCCATCACCTGATCACCATGCCAGGGCAGTGATATTCAACCTCTCCTTATGCTATATTGAAAGAAAACAAAGAAAGAAAGATAAAAGGCAATTGATGGGCTTGGAAAAAGTGCATTGCAGACGAAGGTACCACACACCCTCTACAAAGGCACCCATGAATGAGACACTACGACCCCTTATATGTCATGAGCCCTATGCCCATTAAGTCTTGACCCCAACCACTTCATCCACTTTTCATGGCTTAGAGAGGGATCTCTTGGAAACTCTCCTTGACCTAGGGTAAGATCTACCCAATATGACACCTCGTCAACCTTGCCATATTCAAGCTTGACAAGTTGCATTGTTTCTTTGAACTGTTAATTGTTTGATCTAGTGATCTTTGATGCACATGATTATTTGGCTTATTTATTGATTAGATTCACTTGTCATTATGTTATGACTTGAGATCCTTGGAGGGCATGCTCATTTGTCTTTGCAGGACCTAGTTGGTGGACAGTTTTGGGAGAGCAAGCCTAGCTTAGGCTTCCATGGGGCTACAAGCCCACAGGTTGGATGTCAGAGGCCCGCATGCCGAATGAGAGAGATCAAACTTGGAAGGATTTGATGATGACTTGGATAACCTAGCCCAACCCTCACTTTCCAAACGATTTTCCCAGGAGGGGCAAGACGTCCTATTTTTGAGCTTGACGTCAGTATTTTGGGGCTAGGGTATGGTGGTGAGGTGCCACTCTTTTGACACATGGATGTTTTGAGGAGGAGAGAGTCTTCACCATTATGAGAGTTCTTATATGCTTGACATGCGACCTTTGGAGGCCTACTCATACTTCTCTAACACCAACGACTTCCTAGAAGTGACAAAACATCCCCTAAAGGGGTGACGTCCTCCTAAATTAGGGTTTTATTTGTGCAAAAAGTGAAATTTTAAGTGAACTGTTTAATATTACTTTGTTATACGGGGAAGATTAGGGTTGTTGACCCCTAGTCTTGTGGTTTACTCCTTAATTTGTGGACAAACTATGTTAGCTACATTTTGTATAAATAGAGATCATAAGATCTCATTTTAAACATAACTCTCCCTCTTGTGAGAGGACTTGGATCTGAAATTTGTGCCACACTTGGTTCTTTTTATCTCTTGTGCACTTTTTTATGGCTATCTGTTGGTGAATTGTTGATGGAAGTCTAGCGCTAGCCTTGGAAGATGTTTTCTAGCTCTTGTGGTCGATTATCTTAGTATTTCTCTTGATCTTGGTATGATTTTCTACTATTATGCTATCATTTTTTCAAGTAAAAAATTGTTATGCTAGGAGTTAGGTGGGAAGTATAAGGGCATACACCCCCACCATAGCCTTCATCATTTTATTTGCTTCATCTCCTTGATTATATAAGGGTTTTCTAAGAGAAGTATAAGGGTATACACCCTCTTAGTCTAAACCCTAGCTTAGAGAAACTTGCCTTGGGAAGTAAAAGGGCTTACACCCCCAAGGAGGTGTAAATTCTAACCTTGTACAATATCTACTGCAAACTGATATTAAGAAAAGAACAGAAAAGATACAATGGCAAATACGAACATTACACAGAGATTTTTCACCTGGAAACCCAAACCGGGAAAACCAGCATATATTATATTCATACATTGCTTTACACTGTTTACAATACAATATACATATAGGAGCCAGCGGCATCCAAAACCCTAACCCAATGACTTGGATTAGTCCAAAACCCTAATTCCTTAACCGAAAATAGAAAACCATCGGCAAAAAACCATGTGCCGAAAAACCACCTAATATCATGTGGTCCTGGAAATATGTCGTCTCGGAAATATGTCGGCCCGGCGAAAATATGTCAGCCCGAAACCGGCGAAAATATGTCGGCCCAAAAATAACACATACCCAACAGGAGGTAGCTTCTCTAAGCTAATTTTTTACTCCATTAACCCAATAGTAAAGGCACTAGTCACACCTTTTTGCATTTGAGATATAAAATCATTGCCTTGGGAAACACAATTTTTGGTCTTTTCAAAGGTTTCTTGCTTGAATTTGATTTGCCTCATTGATCTGAAACCGGGGGTGATTAGTTTCCAATAATTATTTGATCCTGCCACTCCTCCAAAGGGTTAGTTATAGATCCTTTTACTTGAGCGGATATCAATTAAAGGTAAAGTTGAAGTCTTTATGGACTTGAATCCAAATTGATTAAATCCTCTCTTAGCTTCCTTATGTGTTGTATGTCATGTTTGCATTTAATAATCTATGTGCGGAAATTCATGAAAAGCAACATAAGAACATAATACACATAAGAGATATGACACTTCCCTTGATAACGGAGTTCACCTAATGTGGACTACGTCTTCGGGTCTTGCTCCAAAGCTTGATCATTTTATTCTCCTCGATCTAATGATGTCTCTCCTTTACAAGTTGTAAGGCCAAAGTCCCTTTTCGGTGACGGCAACAAGAGATCGTAATGTGATCAGGAATGTTCACAAGCTTCACAAGTTCTCCTACTCATGAGGCATCCACGATGCTGACATGGACATCATCCCCACATACTCAATACAAAAAAAGAGGAAGAATAATAAATGAACCCCATCATCATGGAGCCATAAAATGCCTTAGATCTGCTGCTCAGATCCAAGCATATATGCAGCCCATACACAGATCTTGAAACTACGAGATTCCTGGCTGCTTTGTTGGCCACTTATCATCCAACTACCACAAATTTCTCTTTCACGTGTAGCTGATTGGTTTTATGTGTAAGAAGAGAAGAAAGGAAGAAATATAAGGAATAAGTTGGTCTTGATGCCTTGCTGCAACCTGCTCCTTCAGACCTATATCAAGCATACTATGCTGCAACATTTAATGAGAAAACAACATAATAAAAAGCATGCTTACATTGGCTCTTCCAGAATTTAACTTGTTGATCGGAATCTCTGATACTGAAAAAAACATCGCTATTGGATTCGCGTCATCGAATTACCCAAATTCGACTGTCAAATCGTCTCCATCAGATACTATCACCTTTAGGCCTTCTCTGGACCTCTGCCTCGATCCGCATGCAACTTTATGCAATTAATGCACAGACTGCATTGAAATCGTGACTGGTACGAACTCGTACGGACTGGCGCGTGCCTCCCCCAACTCTGGCAAAAAAGTCAATTTAAATAATTAAATTCCGACGGATGTACCAACACATAGTCGGTTGGTATTTGTGGTAGTGGTTAAGGCATAGGGTTCGGGAGGTCCAGGGTTCAAATCCCTTCCGACCCATTTTGGGTATTGGTTTCGGTTTACAAAGGGTTCTGGTAGGGTCCTCTGGACTGACCGCCTGAATTGGCATCAGTCGGTCGGTACCCCTTGTCGACTACGGTGTCGACCGGTCTGATAGTCGCTTAATTTTTTTTAAACCATCAGATCCCAGCCCTCATTGGGAAAACTGTGGGTGCCACGTGGCGACTTTTGATTGGTCCATGTGGCACCCTCTGATTCGTTTCCTGATATAGTCAACTACCCATGTGGTGCTGACATCACCTGCCATGTGTCAGTTTGTTGTTGAGCCATGTGTCATCCCGTGAATGGCACCATGTCTCAATCTGCAAGAGGACCACGTGGATGCTCCTTGGTGGTGCCACTTGTTGCATTTTTACTAGCCCACTTGGCAGCCAAAAGTGTCAAATCAACATGCCACGTGGCACGCTGTCATTGGGCCACGTCATCATGCTAATGTCATGCTAATGTCACTGCCATTGTGCTTGCCACGTCTTGTACGGATGCCACATCATCTGCCATGGTACAGATGCCACATGATTTTACAGACTGCCATGTGGCACTTTCTCATTGGTCCCCATGTCGACCCAAAAACGCCAAATTTGAGTGACACATGCCAGCCTCTGGTGTTACCACATCATCATGTTGATGTCATCATGACACATGTCGATCTATGATAGTTCCACGTACCCTGTACGGACGCTGACGTCATCCGTACTAATGTTGATGTCAGCAATACGGATGTTGACTCATCCCTGCTGAATGGGCTAGGTTGACCAAAACTTTGGCTACGAATATATTTCGATTCGTAACTTTGTTTGACGAACCATTTACGCCGTTGGAAAGATTTCGATGCGCTCTTCATGATGATGTCGGTTTTTATGAGCTTTTAGGACTTTGAATTTTTTCTCTTTCTCATTGGTCGAGGCCATTCTAAGTCTCCTGGGACACTTATGAAACTTTTGTGATGTTCCCTAGATCCTTCTGGATCACTCATTGAGAGGAGTCTTCCCCTACTAGGGCGTCTCCTCTCTCCTACTACTCTAATTGTTGTTACAAACTTTAACCTACATCCATTAGGACTGCATAACCCTAGCTACTAACACTCTCATATCTCCTAAACTAACCCTAGACTAACTCCTAAATTTTGCTCACTAACTAGGGCACATATTTTGGGTTAGTTCTTGGCACTTTTCCATGGTTGATTTTTCTGCTACATGCCATTGAATGCTACAGCCATACAACTGCAATTTTCTATAGAAAACACATGTTTACAACAACCATCTTCTCTAGCTTCTTAAGTGCCATCTTTCAACCTATATTCATTGCTAATCTTGATGTTGATTTACTTAACTATTTTAGATATTTGTATGTTGATTTAGATATTTTATTTGCTAATATAAATTGTTATTTACTGCTTCAAATTAGGGACAACAAGCTTAACTTCCTGATCCAACTAACCTATATTGTTGCAAAGTGTTTTGTATTGTGTCTCGGGTAGGTACAATCACCCAAAGAAGTACTATACCTGTGGGGCAACAATTACTTGACTTACAAGGAATATTTTCCCACCTTTCATCCCACTTAGACTCGACCTATAGGGGCTTCACTTCCATCCATATCCATCTCCATCTCAATCCCCCTAGGGTCACCGAGATTGCCTCCCTAGAGTGACCTAGTCACCCTTGAAGTGTGGGACCTACATCGAGGTGACATTGGGTGTAGGATTCCCAAGTTGTAGCACTTGCTTTGTGGTTGGGTCGAATTTCTCTCAACCTAGAACTTATGCTATAACATTTTGGCGCCATTGTCGGGGAAGATTTTGGATCTTGTTCGTACCCTAATGACACTTTAGTAATCTATCCCAAAGCATTTCCCTTAGCTTGCCTAGTGACTCCACCAAAGGGACGTTCCCTTTCCACCCTTCTTGATGAGCCCATTTTGAAGCTCATCTGGTGACTCCACCTTCCCAAAACCCACTTTTCCCTTATCCTTTTCCATCTTTTGGTGAGCCTTGAACTCATCTGGCGACTCCACCTTCCCAAAACCCACTTTTCCCTTATCCTTTTCCATCCTTTGGTGAGCCTTGAACTCATTTGGCGACTCCATTGAGGTATTACCCTAAGTGATCGAACCATGACCTCACGAGACTTACCATGGGCATTCCATAAGGTTTATCCCTCTTTTGATTTTCAGGATATTCTTGAATATCCAAACCATTGCTCGACAGAACGGAGGGAAAATTTCCCCAAGTTTGGCAATGATCCAGCTCTAGTAGTCACCCATGTCATGAATTATATGAAGTATGCTTTGATCTTAAATGTGCTACATGAAGATGTACTGATGAAAAATTTTGTGTCTTCACTGGAATCAAGTCAAAGGGATTGGCTTGCACACTCATGTGATCCAAAGAGTATCCCTTCTTCTACAAAACTCATTGACGAATTTCTCAGGCAATATCGGCCAATTACTCAAAGTTTGCAAGATGCTTTCCAAGAACTCAAACACACTCTTTGCCGAGAAGGTTTTCCAATCGATGATGAGACAATAGATGAAGAAAATCTTGAAGAAAATCCCAATGAAGAAGATCTGAATGAGACATATGATGAAGATGAAGTATCTGCTCTTCCATTTGATAAGGACTTTCAAACCTTTGCTCCCCTTGCACATCAAGAAAAGAACATGATGAGTTATAATCCTTTTGAGAGCTTTGATGATGTTTATTTCCATGACTGTGGAAATGAAAAAAACTACCAAAAGGATCTTGATGAAGTTTCTCTTGTTGAAGGCTTGAACGAGACTTTGTTATCTGCTTTCCCTTTTGAAGAAAATGAAGCTATCCAGTCTTGCGAGGAAGTGATCAGCTCCTATGGTGCAGATGAATTCATGGAACAACCCTCAGATATAGTTGACAAACACATTGATGATTTCAAACAGGTTGGGAGACGTAGATGGGATGTGGGATGCTTCATTATTGATAGAGATCCCATTTATGACATTGAGGGTAGTTCTCAAGCAGAAAAGTTTGAAATATCATTTTCAGAGGACTGGCCTCCATGCATGTATGATTCAGATGTTTGGAAGCCTAGTTATGACATGGTTACAGATTTGTTCCGCTCCTTCGAGGATGACTTGTCACAGCATACTTAGAGTAATCCTTAGTCATCCTTTGGTACATACCCTTTTGAGGATGTAGATTTGTTTTATGAGGACTTCCAACCATTGTGCTCATATTTTGAGGAATACCAGGACATGGCCACCTCAGACCAATCAAAGATTCATGTTTCAAAGCAAAAGTATTTTCATCTTGAATATTTCCATGGAGATTCACAGGGGAAGAGGCAATGTTTATCTACAACTGAGACTGTTCCTTACCTCCTACCCTCTTCTCCGAGAGACCATGCAGTATTCTTCTGATCTCTCATTTCCTCTCATCCGTCAACAAGAAATGAGTCTTTATGCATGGATGAAGATGAGCCTTCATCTACATATAGTAGCACCCTTCAGAGATGGATTGATCAGTCTTGTGGCTACACTTCCAGGTAGGATGATCAGTCTGATGGTTTCTCTTTCCAGCATGATTTCCTCTCTCCCACCCATCTTCATGAGTTATATTCCATGATCGATTATATGTGTGCTCATACTCATGATTATTATGTGCTTAACTTATATTTGTTGTATTATATGATTAAGCACAAGGGGAGATACTTTGATGAGATGATCAAATGGTTGCACTAGTTGTATGACTTCACTGGACATCATCCAACACGTGATCTTTAGGGCCCCAAGGCCCTAGGTAAGTAGGTAATTCATTTTGATTTCTCATATTAGTTTAGATTCATTTAATTTTCATTTTTCTCTACTTGCATATTGATTTCATGCTTAGCTTAGAAATTAAAAAATGTCAAAATTTTATTTTTCTAGCTTAGTTGGTTTGGATTATGATCATATGAGAACAAGGATGAGTAGGCCATATTGCACTTGACAGTTTTATGTTTCCTTGCAGGAACAAGTCTACCAGGAGATGCTACGGTTCTCATCCACTCTAAGGTGAGCACGTGTCCCTAAGTAGGAGCTAGATGTTATCCCCATTTTGTGGATAACTAAGGAGATCATGTCTCAAGGTCCTCAGGTTGCAGATATGGAGTTTCGAGAGACTACATGACCAACAATACCCTTTGTATAGATGGAAAACCCACTCACCACCACAGATGGTCACATTTTTGCAGATGGCATCCACCATACCAGCTAGATTCTGGAAGGCAGTGGGCCTTGCTCCATGAGGTACAAGTCAGTAATATGGCAAGCATCATTTTAATATTTAATCCATTTGATTATGTTGTATCTTAGATTTCTCTAGATTTCATGATATATGCTTGCACATTATGCCTTTTACCCTGCTTCACCTTGGTGGTTGACATTGTGCCCTAGTAAGTGTGTCTCCTTGGGGATGGGTTTTGTTAGTGGGAGAGCCATTGTACCGTTCCCGACCATACTTACCATTTTACATCATTATTCCCCTCCATTTTCTTATCTCTTGGGATTTTAGGGTGTATTGACCCAAGAAGGGGTTGTCCCTCATTCTATGGGAAGAAGGGGTCGAAGGCCTAAGGGGTTGATGTTGGGTAAAAGAGAAATCCCTTATATAAACCTTCCAGATGCTTTGCCTAGGGATCACCCAAGAAAGCAATGAAACACTTATCTTTAAGTAAAGGGGACCCACAATATAATAAACAATGCTTGAAAGGTTGGTTGAAGGATAAGAGGAATCATCATGAGCTGATCTATCACGTCCATGGATATCCAGTGGTATGACATTACCATCATTTGGTCACCAAACCAGGGTAATGGCTCTCAGTTGCATGGCTGAGAGAAAGGGGTTCTCATCACGAGCTAACCTTCTCATTTCCATTAAGTGTTTGTGGGTGAAATTTCCATCACCTGGTCACCATGCTAGGGCAGTGACCTTCAACCTCTCCTTATGCTATATTGAAAGAAAATAAAGAAAGAAAGATAAAAGGAAATTGATGGGTTTGGAAAAAGTGCATTGCGAACGAAGGTACCACACACTCTCTACAAAGGCACCCATGAATGAGACACTACGACCCCTTATATGTCATGAGAGCTATGCCCATTGAGTCTTGACCCCAACCACTTCATCCACTTTACATGGATTAGATAGGGATCTCTTGGAAACTCTCCTTGACCTAGGGCAAGATCTACCCAATAGGACACCTCGTCAACCCTCCCATATTCAAGCTTGACAAGTCGCATAGTGTCTTTTAGCTATTAATTGTTTGATTTAGTGATCTTTGGTGMACATTCTTAGATGGATTATTTATTGATTGGATTCACTTATCATGATGTTATTACTTGAGATCCTTGGAKGACGTGCTCATTTGTCTTTGCAGGACCTAGTTGGTGGATAGTTTTGGGAGAACAAGCCTAGCTTGGGCTTCCATGGGGCTACAAACCCACAGGTTGGATGCCAGGGGCCCACATGCCGGATGAGAGAGATCARAATTGGAAGGCTTTGATGATGACTTGGACAACCTAGCCCAACCCTCACTTGCCAAAATATTTGCCCAGGAGGGGCAAGACGTCCTATTTTTGAGCTCGACGTCATGATTTTGGGGCTAGGGCATGGTGGTGAGGTGCCACTCTTTTGACACATCGAAGTTTTGAGGAGACGGTCTTCACCATGATGAGAGTGCTTAGATGCTTGACATGTGGCCTTTAGAGGCCTACCCATGCTTCTCCAACACCAAAAACTTCCTCAAAGTAGCAAAACGTCCCCTAAAGGGGTGACGTCCTCCTAAATTAGGGTTTTATTTGTGCAAAAAGTGAAATTTTAAGTGAATTTTTTAATATTACTTTGTTAAGGGGGAAAGATTAGAGTTGTTGGCCCATAATCTTGTGGTTTACTCCTTAATTTGTGGACAAACTATGTTAGCAACATTTTGTATAAATAGAGATCATAAGATCTCATTTTAAACATAACTATCCCTCTTATGAGAGGACTTGGATCTGAAATTTGCGCCACACTTGGCTCTTTTTATCTCTCGTGCACTTGTTTATGGCTATCTATTGGTGAATGGTTGATGGAAGTCTAGCGCTTGCCTTAGATAATGTTTTCTAGCTCTTGTGGTGGATTATCTTGGCATTTCTCTTGATCTTGGTATGGTTTTCTACTACTATGCTATCATTTTTTCAAGTCAAATATTGTTATGCTAGGAGTTAGGTGGGAAGTATAAGGGCATACACCCGCACCATAGCTTTCATCATTTTATTTGCTTCATCTCATTGATTATATAAGGGTTTGCTAAGAGAAGTATAAGGGCATACACTGTCTTAGCTTAAACCCTAGCCTAGAGAAACTTGCCTTGGTAAGTAAAAGGGATTACACCCCCAAGGAGATAACTTCTCTAAGCTCCTTTTTTACTCCATTAACCCAATAGTAAAGGCACTAATCACACCTTTTTGCATTGGAGATATAAAATCATTTCCTTGGGAAACACAATTTTTGGTCTCTTGAAAAGTTTCTTGCTTGAATTTGATTTGCCTCATTGAGAGGAGTCTTCCCCTACTAAGGCGTCCCCTCTCTCCCACTACTCTAATTGTTGTTACAAACTTTAACCTACATCCATTAGGGCTACATATCCCTAGCTATTAACACTCTCATATCTCCTAAACTAACCCTAGACTAACTCCTACATTTTGCTCACTTACTCTACTAACTAGGGCACATCTTTTGGGTTAGTTCTTGGCATTTTTCCATGGTTGATTTTGTTGCTACATGCCATTGAATTATACAGCCATAAGACTGCAATTTTCTGCAAAAAACACATGTTTACAACAACCATCTTCTCTAGCTTATTAAGTGCCATCTTTCAGCCTATATTCATTGCTAATCTTGATGTTGATTTACTTAACTAGTTTAGATTTTTGTATGCTAATTTAGATATTTTATTTGCTAATATAAACTGTTATTTACTGCTGCAAATTAGGGACAACAAGATTAACTTGTTGATCCAACTAACCTATATTATTGCAAAGTGTTTTTCCTTGTGTCTCGGGCAGGTACAATCACCTAGAGAAGTACTATACATGTGGGGAAACAATTACTTGACTTGTAAGATATATTTTCCCACCTTTTATCCCACGTAGACTTGACCTATAGGGGATTCACTTCCATCCATCTCCATATGCATCTCAATCCCCCTAGGGTCATCGGGATTGCCTCCCTAGAGTGACCTAGTCACCCTTGAAGTGCGGGACCTACATTGAGGTGACATTGGGTGTAGGATTCCCAAGCACTTGCTTTGTGGTTGGGTCGGGCTTTGCCCAACCTACAATTTGCTCTATAACATTTTGGCGTCGTTGTCGGGGTAGATTTTGAATCTCGTTCTTACCCTAATGACACTTTGGTAAGTTATCCCAAAGCCTTTCCCTTAGCTTTCCTGGCGAATCCACCCAAGGGACATTCCCTTTCCACCCTTCTTGATTAGCCCATTTTGAAGCTCATCTGGCGAGTCCACCTTCCCATAACCCACTTTTCCCTTATCATTTTCCATCCTTTGGTAAGCCTTGAGTTCATCTGGTGACTCGATTGAGGTATTTCCCTAAGTGATGGAACCATGGCCTCATGAGACTTACCATCGGAATTCCATAAGGTTTATCCCTCTTTTAATGTTTAGGATATTCCTGGATATCCAAACCATTGTGTTATATCATTTATGGAAGGGTGCATTTTCTCAATAGTATGTGTCGGTGTGTTATTATAATTAATATGTATCGGTGCGTATGACTCCTCGAAACACACTGATGTCTATATTATGTCTCTAGTGAGTTCAAAATAATACAATGCATTGATATGTATATATTTTGATTCATTGTTTTTTACAAATTTTCAATGAATTATTTCAAAATCAAATATATATATTTTTATAATAATATAGTTTTGTATTTATGATATTGTAACAATGGGTTATCCAACCAATTAAACCTCCGTTATTTGTATCAATGTAAATCATCCACATGTTATTTATTCAGGAACACAACATTTTACAACATTCGACAATGCAATGAAATAAGAAACTCATTTTATTATATATGAATAAGAGACCCATTGTCATACAAAAATGGACAACATGTTGGTCTAGTACAATAATCAAATTGCAACCAATTTATAATTGTTACACTTATTGGTAACATGTCCTCATGCAATTGGAACAATGTCGAGTACATTAAACAAAATCCTTGATTTTTGACAAATATTCCAAAACATACAACTTGCAGTAACATTCAATTACATTGATTGTCATTCATCAGTGGAATTGTTGACATTGCTCAGGTTGTGTGCATGCCTTATTTCTTCATCATTTGTAGGTGATATTGTACTTTTGTTTTTTAACATAATGTTTTCTTGACGATCGACTTGTTTTTTTGTTTTTTTGTTTTTTATGTTTTGCCCCTTCATCTTCCATCTACAAACATAGAAATAAACTTTAGTATATATAGTAGAATATACATGATTGCGTAAATAAATAAATAAAACATACCTTAGCACCAAGTCTTTCATAAACAATGCACATTCTTTTGAAGCCGTGCTTCATGAATTCTTTCAAAATTGCCTCTGATGTTTGCATTCCATACTTTGTTTCCTGCATATTTAATATGACATGACAAAGCATAAACGATATAATCAATATAAAAATTTCTCATTAATTATAAAACAAGGAAAGTTAAATAACATAGCTACTTACAAATTGTTCAATTAAACTTTCATTCCTCAACATATACTCACAACGCATACTTAACCCATTTTTTTTTATCAATTCTTGGGTTGGCTCATCTTTGTATGTTAGCACTTAGTAGAAGACATCCATGGACAAGTGTAAATTAATTAGTTAAATATAAATATCACAACAAACATGAAATCTTAAGAAATAGCGAAAACGTAAAGACTCACAAAGTTTGTGATCAATCATTTTATTCCTCGTCGTCCTGTCTTATGTGATGAATGGATTCTATTTGTTTTCCTTTTCTGCATCAAAACAATTGAAAATTAGTAATTCACGCGATAATTAAATTCAATGTACATAAAAGAATAAAAAAATGATTACATACCTTTGATGCACATTGTAGCTAGGATGGCTCCTCTTGCGGCGAATTATGTTGATTTCTTTTAACATCTTCTTCTACAGCTTTTTGGACATCCCTACCGACGTGTCCTTGTTTTCCCCTTGGAATTTTCAAAATCTCCCTGGAAAAGAAAGATATAAAAATTATTATTTAAAAAAAAATAACTTGGTGCGTATATTAAGATAATTCGCAGCGGGGTCTTAACAAAATATGTATGCACCAGAGTATCATACATACATATACACACCAGTATAATATAGCAATGTTGTTGTGAAATTGAAAATGTTTTACTAATTTTTATATTCAACCAGTGCTTTATGAATTAAGAAAAGCATGGCTTCCTAAGTACTATTTATTACACATCGTCGAGCACTGAAGAAATTTAAGAAACAACGATTTCCATATAAAACAATGATTTTACCATTTTAAACTCAACAATGCGTTTTGTAATAAATTGGCCTCGGTGCATGTTTCGTTAAAATGCGCACCACCGAATGCGAAAAGGATTTTTAATAATACTTTGAATTGAAATAAATCAGTGTTGTTTACAAACAAATACTCTTTGGTGTGCTTAATGTGTAAATAGCACACCGGTCACCACGAAGACGTATTTTAAAAACAAAAAACCGACAACGACATGAGGGTTTAGGATCCAATGCAATGAGTGGTTTCATTTCAATGGATAGGAAACAACCATATATAAATAACCAAACCCTATAAAGAAATCGTGCTTAAAAAAAATATTCTTGTGAAATATAGAAGGAGAAAACAAAAGAACAATCAGGAAATTAGGGCTTCCAATATTGAAGGTAGCTATGAAACCCTTTTTTTTTGTTTGGGAATGCACTGAAAATTGTTTTAATCAAATAAGAGAATGATCAAGATGATTAATATAATGAAATCATATACCTGAAATTTCTACTTTGCAGATTTCTATGTGATCTACAATAGCCCCCCTCGAATTTGGCTCTTCAAAAAAAACCCACCCACTCGGAAATCTTTGTTGCACAAATATCCTCTCTAAAATTTGGCAAAGAATAAAATAATGAATAGGGCTTTCCTTTATAAACACAAAAACTCAAATCCCTGCTCATTTTTTCGTCGTATATTTCGGCCCATTGATGATCAATGCGTGCGTTGTTTTTTTTTAATTCAGAAGTTAAGTTTTTCGGTGCACTATTATGTGTGTAACGCACTGGTGCGGTATTCATAATGCATCAGTGTGGTATGCATAACACACCGATTTATTTTCGTAATAAATTTCAAAGTATTGATAGTAAGCGCGTGTTATTTTTCTAACTTACTTTAGTCTATGCGATAAACAGTTTGAAACGCATCGGTGCGGCGTGTAATTAATAGCACACCGAGGAGGTGTGTAAGTAATTACGCATCATAAGACAGTTACATTTGCATAATGTAAATGCAAACATCTGTATTTAAAGTTTGTGGGGGTTTTGATTTATAGAGGCAATAACAAATGTCAATCTTTGGTGCTTATCTCAATTAAACGCACCGGTGCGTTTTCAAATGATAAAGCGCACCCATGGAGGAGAGAGAGGGGGCGAGAGAGGGAAGGGAATAGAGTGAGTAAGAGAGGAAGGGGGATACAGAGTGAGGAGGAGAGAGGGGTTGATGCAAGAGAGAGGGGGGGGGTGGGAATAGAGGGAGAGAAGGGGAGGGAAGGAGGAAGAGAGTGAGAAAGGGGTTGAGCATCAAATTCACATTTTCTATGTTCGAGGAGGATATTTTTAGGGATCGAGTAATGTTTTTAGACTTTGTAAAGTCGGATTGAGATTTCTTTTATAGCTGGGTAGAAAAAAATAATGATATTGTAGAAAAAAATATTGATTTTTTAAGTGTGTTGTTAAGCTACAGAAGTTATTCGAACTTATTTTGTAAATTATATTGTTCCATGCTAACCAAGATGGCGTTTTTTGGTTCAAATGCAGGAAAAAAAGAATTATAATATCAAATGGTCAATTCTTCATATTCTAGTGTCACCTCGTTATGTATCTTTGGAACTCCTTCAAGTTCTCTCACATCGATTACAATACGTCTATATTTTATTGATAATTCGTTTATCTCATTGAATTTATGTTATGTATGTAGGTGCATTTTAATAATTGTTCATTGAATTTTGCAGGATCTAGACTCAGGATCAAGTTCAGATGCTCAAGATATTCATGTGGTCCCAAAAATTTTCAAGCTCTTATCAGGAAAAAGATACCAGAAGCAGATGTTTGATGAAAATGGACAGCTTGTTTACCCTACCAATCCTAACATGCCATCTTCCAACAACCAACTCGGGTCAATGGTATTACACCATGAATTTGATCTCTTTTATGTAGACAACCTCGTAGGGCGTAAGAAAAAGATGTTTGAGTAATTGTATTTTTGGATTTTCAATGGAACTAATGTAAATGTATTTCTTAATTCGACATTTGTTTTTTAAATGGTTTGGTTTCATGTTTATTATTGGGAAGAAAATGTCCATGCTTCTAATAAGTGTTTGGTATAATTTCTTAACATATTAAAAACATTGTGCTACTAATATTATCAACGTAATCTTCAATATTTTACAATCGGGATTTTGATGACGAGCGACCTATATACCATTTATCATTGCACCCCACTATGATGTCAAGTTGCGAGCTTGCTGCTAAACGAAAAGAGCTCAAAGAGGAAGCATATTGAGAATTGTTGAAACAACCACCTATTCAATTCCCACCACGTCCTAAGTCATAAATTTAAAACCTCGAAAATAACACTAGTTCTTCACATGTTGGGGATGAAGGCAATGATATAGAGGTTGGTATGGATGATTTATTGCAGGATACCCAGGCCATGGAGGGAATGTTGTTAGATGCATTGCAACAAAATGAATTAGGGGATGACATTGATGTCATAGATACCTTCTATGAAAACCTGAAATTTTCTTCCACCACCCTTCTATTTTGTCTATTACAAGAGTCTGCAAGGTCTACGCATCTAGGGACAAAAATGTTACTGTACAACTTGAAAGCAATATATGGTATGTCATACACGTGTTTCATGAAACTTTTGAGGTAACTAACCATTAAGTCCCCTAAATGTTTAAGGAATCTTGTCACACAATGAAGGAAGAAAAGGGTTGATTTTATTCATGCTTAATGATAGTGTAAATTTCTATTGCCCACTAATTTCAGGTTATTCAAAAATAAGGTACTTCCGAGTGATAATCGCTTGCTCGATAGATGTGCAGAGGCAAAGCAAATGCTGAAAATGTTGGGTGTTGAGTACATATAATACCATGCTTGTTCGAATGATTGTATTCTATACAGAAACAAATATACGGACAAAGACATATGTCCAGAATGTGGGCATGACAAGTACCATAAATAAATAAATAAACAAGGGTAAGGTACATGGTCCTCCTCCTAATATATTGAGGAACATGCCTATAATTCCAAGGATTCAAAGGCTCTTTCGTTGCAAACAATTAGCCATGTTGCAGGGGTGGCATGCCTCACATAGAAGTGAGCCACTAGTTATGTGAATCCTAGCAGATTCAATAGCCATGAAGCATATAGAGGATACATGGCCCGATAAATTCAAGGATGAAGGATGAAGCCTCCGCTTGAGCATAACTATGGATGGAGTTAACCTATATTCCCTCCAAAACACCAACTATTCTGTTTTTCCAGTGGTAGTGATCAATAACAATATCCCCCCATGGTTGCCTGTAAAGAATGAACATCTTATGTTGACTCTTATAGTCTCAGGTAGAAGACAAGTGAAGAGAATGGATGTCTACCTCCAACCACTGATCGATGAATTCAAGCAATTATGGGAAGGGATATATGTATATGATGTATCAAGACCCATCCCAATGGAGAGGTTTTTTATGTTGTATGGCATATGTGCGTACACCATGCATGATTATCGAGAACTAGGATTTTTCTCCGATAATCATGTTCATCGATTTGTTTATATCTATAATTTTATTTGGCATACTTCATTTGCTGCAACTATTTTTTTGACACGAACATGCTATGTATACGTTAACACCGTAGGTCTTGTAACAAAAGGGTATCATGAATGTAAATGTTGCAGACTTTCTATAAAGGTTAGGTGTTCTAATGACCTACGAAATCCGGTGTACGACTGTTCAAGGGTATTCCTCTGGCCAGAAGACCACCCTTATAGAAGAATTGCATCTGCTTTCAATGGTAAACCAGAGAGAACACATAGACCTAAAATAATGAAACTGAGATATTGGAATAGGGCATATGATACAAAGAAGGAGAAGGAAATGGTAGAACTCTCTGATTCAAATGGTGAACCTATCTTCTATGATCCTGAATTTTTTGACACCTGTGTTGAGAAAATTCCCATTGGGATGAAAGGAAAATCTATATTTTACGAGCTTCCATATTGGGAGCATCTTAGGATTGGCCACTTACTACATCTCATGCATATATTAAAAAATGTTTCATCTTCTTTATGGAGGCACATATCATGGAATAAAAGTGACACAATGGCTGTTAGGAGAGATCTTATTACTTCGAATACTAAAAAGAGACATTGGCCAAGAAATGGAACTAGAGGAGAGGTTGATCCCTCTTGGTATTTTAAAGAAGGTGATGTTCCATGGATTTTTAAGAAAGATGATCTTTCTATGGTGAAGGATGTTATATTGGGTGTGAAAGCACCTTCTTTATATGGGTCGACTCTACGATGTTGCTTCACTATAGATGGGAATTTTTCGTGGTAAAAATCACATGACCATCTGAACCTTCTAAGGGTATGTATGTTGAATACATGATTCTCCTAGTTCTATACTAACGTCGATAAAAATATGCTACGCGCTCATAGTTTTATGGTAATTAATGATGTGTGTGTCTATTTTGTAGTGTCATTATCCTTTGTTCATGCGTGTTTGTGTGAACCATGACTTCCCCCAAGACCTGTGGTGTCCCATATCAAAATTATCTGCATTTGTACATTGGATCACATCCAAGGAGATTCATATGGCTAGAATTCCATGGTGGCGTCGATAGATAGTTGATATTGTTTGTATGTTTGAGAAGGAATTTCCCATGAGTTTTATGGACTTGCAAGTCCATCTTCTAATTCACCTACTTGATGAGGTTGAATTAGCTGGGGTGCTCTCATGTCGTTGAATGTTCTTCTTAGAGAGGTACATGAAAAAATTGAAGGGGTCTGTTTGAAAAATGGCAAAACTAAAGGGATCTATGGCAGAGGTGATCGAGGAGGATATCGGTAGCCACCCACCTTTTTCAACTGGCTCAAAACAATTTTCTGGCAATTTCAGTAATTTACTATTTTTAGCAGTTTTTAACTTCCGGGGCCATTTTGAGGGCCTAAATGAAGGTTTTTCAGGATCACGCTTCTCAACGATGGTTGACATCTTTGATTGAGCCCCCAAAATGAATCTCCTCGACGATACCTTTCCAACGAGATATCGTGCGCCCCAAACAAAGATTGTATGCCAAAGTTACGCCCCCGAGAAGTTGATACACCAAACTACCTAGAATGGGGTCCACAAAACTGTTGGCTTTTCATCTTCCGGGGTTAGGGTTTTGTATTTTCTTTATGATAAAAAGGCCTTTGGAGACTCATTGTAAAATCATCTTCTTGCGAATGCGAGTAGCGGACACATCTCTCCTCAGAGATAAGCTGCCACCATTCTAGCGAGTCTTTCACTCTGTATTTTACAGTCTTTGTACATTTTCGCTCATTAATAGAAAATTGTGTATTACTGTATCTCTGTGTTTATGGTTGCATCTCTGATACATTTTTGTTAAATTATTGGATATTTGAAATATCTCTGTACATTTCTTTATTATATCTCCCCTCTCATTTCGTGCCGAAATAATCTGGATCAAGAGGGGTACATAATATACGAGTCGTTCTATTATGTCAGTGAGTACATCAAGCAAATTGACGACACATAAGGGGTGGTCATTTGGGACGATCATCAAGATGAGGACAAAAGGGAAGGGGAGCTACTCCAAATGAACGGAAAAATGCGCTTGATAAAGAGTAAGTCGGTTATATTTTTTCAATTTAGTATAGAGAAATTGTTTACATTGAAGCTGATAATATACTTTTCATCCCATGCCATTTGTTTTGAATTCTTTTATACATCAACAAATTTAGAAATTTTGATGCCATCAATAAATTTGTTCTTTAAGTTGATAATATGTATTTGATCTCATGCTATTCGTTTTGAATTTTTGTATACATCAATGGATTTCGAAATGGATGCCATAAATCATTTTGTTCTATACAACGCGGAGGAAACACGACCATGGGTCGTGTTGTATGAAGAGAAAAGAAGGAAATGGGACAGTGACAGGAAATCATTTAGATGGTTGAATGGTCTAAGCATGCCTTATCTTGATCATTTAAAAGAACATATGCCAAATATATGTCCCAATAGTTGGATGGCTGACCAGATACAAGAGAAATATGCGGTGTCCGGTCATAACACATATGGAGAAGATTTGGATGCACTAAACACAGGGATCGGGGGTAATAACTCTTCAATAACCTCTATGAGTACCACTTTCTATATATAATATTGCACATTTGAATTGTAACATGTATTATGTTTTTATTAATGCTTCGATTATTAGACATATGACATCGCTCTTTGTTCACATTTTTACAAGTGCATTTCTTCCCATCTATGTGGGCATATGGACATCATTTTCGCACTGAGTATGTTGATGAAGGCCACATCACACAAGATTGTGGAGTGGAGCTCGAGTTCAACCAATCTAGTCATGCTAGCCATCGTGATGAAGACCTGATAGAGGGGAAGTTAAGTTATATTGGAAAGATACAAGAGATCATGCAAGTAGACTACTCATGTTTCAATGTGTTATTTTTTGTTGCAAGTGGTGGGATACCTTCGACCGGAGAAAAGTAAAGGAAGATCGTGATAGTGGGATAATATGTATTAACTCTAAAAAAATGTGGGTTGAAAGTAAGGAGCCTTGTGTTTTCCCAAAACATTGCAACATAGTGTTTTTTTACCCAAATGTGTTGGATGGGTATTGGTGGTTCGTACTGAGACATGATCCGAGATCTAAAAATCATTTTGAGAACAACAATGTTACAATGCCAAGCAAGGAAGATAATCAGGGTGATGGCAACGAAGATTGATTTCATTTAAATGATTGGTTTGGACATTTATATTGTGGATGTGTCATTTATTATGGGTATCTATAATGTACAATTATGTTTTGTTTTTTTCGTTCAATTTATAATTATATTGGATATGAAAAGTTAACAACCATTTACAACCACCACATTGAAAATACATTAAATAGACGTACAAGCATAACATTTGGTTTTGATATAATTTCATTATCATATTTATTGTTTATTATAGCAAATTTATGTTGTATTGCATGAAAATATGTTTATGTTAACCTTTGAATTAATAAGCATTGATTGAGATATCACAAAGTTGGTGGCGTACATTAGTGAAGATTTATTTTATATTATATTTTATTGAAAAATAAATATATTAAAAAATATTCAAACCTGAAAATTTGTATTGTTTGATAAAATCAAAATTCAAATAAATATATACTTTGATAGAATTTCTAAGGACAATTCCAACAAAATAACTTCGTGCAACATCTACAATACTTGTGGTGTACTTGACATTACCAACTGTGAAGACACTCCACACCTTAACTAGTGCAACTATCACGTCCTTCACCTATTCCATTCCATCCTTTAGTTTTATAATCATATAAACTTATATTAATAATTTTTTTCACATTGTCCTTGAAATAAGTGTCAATATAGGAAGGACATAGAAATTATAAAATAGTCATTTTCTAGAGCCTAGTCAGAATTAAGGAAATTTTCAATTATCCATACTTATCTAAAAGTATAGAATCCTTTGTCAATTTTACTAATTTTTAAAATACTAATTATAAAACGTTGGATGATATTATTTTTTAATAAAAGATTCATAAAGTCTGTATTAGAGTAAAACAATGTGAAACCATTTCATCGAAAGTGTATAGACCAAAATGCATTATTATTCTCTATATTTCCCCAGATGGGGTGACAGTTGGTTAGCATGCATCAAGCATAGTTAATGCAATCGGTCGCCGCCCTCCCCCCTCTATTCAGTTGGATGCAGAGAATTAGCCGACCATGGTGGAGGTTAGCATGTGCAGAGTGGGAAATTAATGGAACATTCGATCCAAGTGCACGCCTGCCACAAGAATGGTACAAGGATGTTGAAGGATGTCCATTAAGCTATAATGGCAATTCCCATCATTGGTTTCATAAACTTATTGGAGGTAAGGCTTAGCATTTGGCATTATCAGTTTGTTCGAGCTTTGTGGGTGGTCTCCTTCTCCCTCATTGGTTTCCCTCCAGCTCGTAGCTCTCTGATTCTCTTGCCCCTTCACCCCTCTGATTTCCTTGCAACCACAATGTCACACGATATAGGGAAGCCGAAATGCGACCTTGCTTATTGCAACTTAATGACCCATAAGATTCGACCGGGTCCTTTTTCCTCACCAATTTTGTCGCCCTCCACTGGCCCTTCCCTTGTTGGTTCGCCCTTTATAGATTCTCCCCTCATAGATCAAAGTTGGAGAAGGGATGATAACATTATGCTTTTCATTGAATAAGAGTTCCCTCTGGTGCCCCCTCAGTCTCCTCCAGACTCTCATTTGATAACTGCCACAAACTTACAACCCTCTCATCTCAATTCCTTGTGAGAGGAGGGTGATGCCCCCAACTTCGGTGTGGGGGGATGTCCAGTTACGGAAGAAACTCCTCCTCCTTTGCATGATGAAGTGGTTCAGTAAGATGCTTGGCCAGAATTCAAGCCCAATCTCAGTGCAGACACAGTGGTCGCGATGCCCCACCAATGCAACTTCTTGGAGGATTAATTGTAGTTGATCTTCGACTTGAGGAGGATGTTGATGACCAGTTCTTTCGTCAAACCATCCTTTGTCGTAGGTTGGATTCCTTCTTCGACTCTCTTTCAAGCAAGCCCGCCAAAATTTGTTGGTCGACTTACTGCCAGCCATATGCATTCGCTCCAACTTGGCCTCACCCCTCAAGCAACGATGGACATATAGGTTCTTCTAGTGCTTGAGTTCTCCCATGTCATGTCTTTTGTTCATTTTAGTCATAGTTACAGTATTAGGCAGGCCCATGACCAGTGTATAACTTTCACAATTGTGTTGCTAGAGACTTATGTATATCACTTTGAACATGGATGCTTTTACAAACTTGTAGCCAGTTCTGGTTTCCATCTGTTTGGAAGAACAAACTACAAGCTTGGCTATATGTACTGGTCTATCAACTATCTAAGGTAATACAAATTTTTTATCTACAAAAAAAAAATATTCTTTATATTTATTATTCTAAATTTAATTGAATAAATTTGATATATTATAATAGTTGGATAATATAAATTAATAAAAACTTTGGAAAAAATAAATATTAATAAAATATTCATTGTTTTTTTTTCTTGGAATATCTCACAGGAAAACCCCCAAGTACTTCCCCACTTTGTGGATGGAAAATGGGGTAAGTCGTCGGCCCTGATTACGAGGCCTAACCCCGAGGGGGAACAAGAGATTTGAATCTGTGACCTCCTTCGTTGGGGATGACTTCACGTCTGGCTTAGAACCACTTGAGCTAACCCTTGGGGCTAAAATATAATCATTGTTATTTTAGTAAACAATTATATTATAACTTTGTCTTGTAATCTTTAAATAATAAAAATTAAAAAAAATAACAATCTTATTACATGATCAACATTATTATTAGTGAATAATTATGTAATAATGTTATTATTATAATATATGAAAAATACATAAATATTCAAATCACAATCATTTCACTCATCATATTTAAGTATTTTTCTTTCTAAACACGTTTAATCAACATATTGTTTCATGTTGGACAACAAACAATTCACCTTGAACAACAGTTAAACATCATATGGTATTAATGGTTATAATTTTTTGCAATCACAATCTAAATTAAACGCTTTCATAAAAATAAAGTTAAACATTATAAGGAAAGTATAAATTTAAATGAGTGATACATATCAAATTTAACTTAAAAACAAAGAAACCATTAACAATGTTCATCTTTAGCATACTCATATTACATTTTATAAATCAAACAACAACAACAACGACATTATATGAAAAACATAATATACATGAGTGATGTACATATGAAACATACATCTCAACAACATCTACAATAAACATGTCATATATAGATCTCTAGTCAAATATAAAACAATCAGTATAAATGTCAATCAGTACCACTACTAGCTAGGTCCACCAACAGAGCGAGGTGCATCAATGTCTCTGCTATTAGAGGTAGAGCTTTTATCAAGAACAACTATCTCAAAAGCAAATGTCAGCACAAGTGCACTATCAAGTGTCTCTATGTCAATATCATGATTATGTGCATCAACAATACCTGATGTGATCATAGTTTCCAAAGCATCAAAAACTCGTGACACATGTGGAGGAAAAGGAGGAAGAGGGGGATCGGTGGATGATGACACATGTGGACTAGGAGAAATACAATGATCAGTGGATGGTGACACAATGTGGAAAATATTTATGGATAAACACTATGTGCTTCTTTTTCAAAACGTCCAACGTTTAGAGTGGACACTCCACCCATCATCAGGGACAGCCAAAAGATTAAATGCAGGAAAACGAGTGTCGGGGTTATGTATTTTTAAATTTAGGGATAGAAGGGTGACCGTTGAGGAAAAGAGGTGAAAAAGAAAGTCAAAATGAACGTTGAGATTAAATCCCAGGTTTAATAATCTAGTCGATAGGGTTAGTTAAAGGTGAAAAATTTGAAGGTTAAGAATAAATCAAAGATGAAATAATCCAGATAAGATGGTTTGTTAGAGGTGAAACAATTATTGGGGGAAAGAAGACAAATTGAAAATAAATTCAAAAGGTTGTGAGATTAAATGACAGATTGGATAATCTAGAAAAAAGGGTTCTTTTGGGAAAAAGTAAGTAAATATTAAAATGAAAAGGTATTAAAAATACAAAAGTGTTAGGAGGGGGGGCGGGTTAGGAGATGGATTAATAAAAATAAAAAATAAAAAATAAAGATAAGAAAATAAAAAGGTAGTGATTTCACCTCTAACAAACCATCTTATCTGGACTATTTCATCTTTGATTTATTCTTAACCTTCAATTTTTTCACCTTTAACTAACCCTATTGACTAGATTATTAAACATGGGATTTAATCTCAACGTTCATTTTGAAATTTTTTTTACCTCTTTTCCTCAACAGTCACCCTGCTATCCCTAACTTTAAAAATACATAACCCCGACACTCGTTTTCCTACATTTGAGCTTTTATTTGTCCTTGACGATGGGTGGAGTGTCCACTGGAAACGTTGGACGTTTCGAAAATGAAGCACACGGTGATTATCTAGAAATATTTGCCACATTATGTCTAACTATGAAAACATACATTCTCGGATGGTGACACAAGTGGAGGAAGAGGGGGATGAGGAGGATCGGATGTGGATATAGGTTCAGACACATGTGGAGGGGAAACAAAAGGAGGAGGATCAGATGTGGATGGACGATTGGTAGATGTTGCAACCGACTCATATAGAGGAGAATTAGGAGGACGAGGAGGATTGTGTGGTGGAATAGAGGATGTGTATGGCTCTGTTGATGAGCTAGATGTAGTGTGATCATGAGCACCAACCCTCAATGTATCGATGAGGTTGACTGCACCAAAAATATGACACATCAACACCGTCATGTGACAAGGCAAACACCTCCATGTAGTAGAGAGTGCCTCTACCCTTAATATGTCTCTAGGGGGTACATGTACCACCTCGTGACTAGTCATGACATGACATAACTCATCTGCCACCTCTAGATAGAATCTCGAATCCAACATGTGTGGCATGTGGGGTCTCTATACTACTAGATGTTGCTCCTATGCCTCCTCCATCTCCTCATTGTCATCTTGGGGAGGCACATCCCCAATATATGTGCCAATATTTTCAAAACAATAGATAATAATTATAAGATAATTGAAACAAAATTTTATAATAAATTACATGTGCATTAAATAAGACATAAAAATATGCAAATAGATTGATCAAAACATCACAATAATATTTACTCTCTCATCTGCTGGCTCCTCTGTTGTAAATCAGATGTTTGGACATCATCTCCAATCTATCCCCACATATGGGTAATCTACAAAATTGAGGACATTATTGTCCTCGCTAGACAATAAATCAATAACTAACCCTCCCACATGAGTGGTGAGATACTCGGACTAGCCCATCTTAGGCATCAATTTCCCCCACATGCGCATATGCACATGAAACATAGGCCTAGCAGACAAGTGGGGTATCGCTGACCGAGTGGCATGAAACCTCTCAAAAAATAGTGTATACAACTCATATATGAATAAGAAGAATCTCATCCTAGAAAAATAGAGCGACAATGATCTAATGCATCACAAAACTGTCTCAAAAAAACATCTACCCACCTAATCAATCGCGGCTCCCGCAATAAACTATCTACATAATACAACATAGGGCAACTAATGCACTACCCATTAGAGATTTATTGTGACAGTGACGAGAACATATAATACATGCACATAACGTCCTCTCTCTCAAATGCACCTATTCACAACCGACCACCTTTAAGCTAGAAATCTGAAGCTGAAGTAATATTCAGATTGACATATCTCTGCACATATGCCAACTGTGTCTCTCCTACAGCACTATGCGGTAGCGCAAGGAAATGGGGAAAATACATCCTCCTCCTAGACAACCTAGTGAAAAATAAACATCCTCCTCTGTGGGATGATACCACATATCTGGACCATCCCTGAACCCTTGTCTCCCATGATCCCATCGACAGATCAATTGTTGTAACAATGTAGAGTTCCCCCTAAGGGATTTTCCCTCTTGATAAAAATTCAGGAGGCCAATATCTAGAAAAAGGTAATGAATATGTTGTGAAATAGGGCGAGGGTATGCCTCCCTATCCCTCTCCCTGGCCTCCCACCCACGCACAAAAGTATATGTCTCGACCCTCCGTTGCCTCACCTCTTCCTGCTCTCATTGTCGTCGTCTCTAATTCACATACAAATATTGTTAGGCACATATAAAAAGACAAAATAAATTGAAATTATAAAATAAATACATATATAAATGACATGTATTTTAAAAAATCCTTTTTTTGCAAAGAAATATTTCAAATAAACCGGTGTGCCCCTAACAGTTCATACGCCTCACGGTTGGTGCGTTATAGAAAAACAACAACACCGCTAAGCGGTGCATCCCATAGAACTATTTGCATCGACGAAGTGCTTTTATCAATACCGATTCATCTCGTTAAAAAAGATGCACCACAACACTAAAATTTATAGCGCACAAATCCACGGTGCCCTTTGTTAAATCGAATGCACCAATGCACCATGTCTACCAGAGCACTGACATGTTGTCTACCGATGATGTTGTCTTGATAACACAAGCGCATCTGACGGATTGATGGGAACTGCTAAGCTAAACTTCGATATCACAGTTGAAGCAGTTCAACGGGTTACTATTAACGCATTAGCACTACCGTGATAGTGGAGCATTGACATTTTGTACATCACTGCATTGTAAAGGACAGATCACCGGGAACAAGGCGTCTAATGAGACACCTCACTATGAAAATTTGGGCAATATATGTCCCGGTGCATTTCTGTATACAGTATTGGTGCGTCATATTACAATGGTTGCACCGCTACGTTAAATTTTATAAATCGTTATGTTAGCACTGCCCTTAGTTAAGTGAAGTGTACCGGTGGGTAATGTTAAATGGCACTGGTGCGATTTATTTGGTGCATGTATGATTTTTATAAAGTATGGTAGTGCGTTTGAACATTGATGTGCCAGGGCGTTATGTGCCTGGTTCACACTGGTGCGGTTGGGTAAAATTTGTGCACCGCTAGGTTAAATTTTCATACAACATTGAGCTAGCGGTGCGGTTAATGAAGTGAAATGTTCCGATGTGGGTAGAAGCCCATTGTGCGTCGGTTTTGGGGAGTTCCAAAGGACACACTGGGTTGTAAATGATAGAGCACTGGGAACAAGGCATCCAATGAGACACCCCACTATGAAAAATCGAGCAATATATGTCCCGGTGTGTTTTTGTATACATTACCGGTGCGTTGGATTACAATGGTTGCATCGCTAAGTTAAATTTTATAAATCGTTATGTTAGTAGTGTCGTTGGTTGAATGAAGTATAGTGGTGTATAATGTCAAATAACACCAGAGCAATTTATTCGGTGTGTGTATGTTTTTTATAAAATATGGCAGTGCGTTTGAAAATTGACGCGTTGGGGCGTTATTTTTCTAGTACGCCTCGGTGTTGTTGGATATAATTGGTGCACTGCTAGGTCAACTTTTATATATCATTGAGCTAGTGGTGCGGTTAATGAAGTGAAATGTATCGGTGTGGGTAGAAGCCCATTGTGCCCCAGTTTTAGAGCGTTCTGAAGGACACACCGCTTTATTTCTAATAATTCATCGCGGTGTGCTTGAGGGAACCGCACCAGTGCGTACATATATTCAACGCACTGACAGTGGTGCTCACTGTGTATTTAACACAGTATGCACCGCGTCGGGGTGAATTGAATTGTTCAGGCGCACTGCACAAAATTGAAAAAAAATCGAAAAATTATCGCAAACCAAACTAAATTGTTATTTTGAATGGATGAAAATGCAAATAGGATGGTAAGAAATAATTTACATGGTCTCTTCTGTCTTGAGGAGGCATGGTTGCACCGTTGAGATGAAATGAAAATTTGTGGTAATTTCCAAAATTTGGAAATGTGTGGAATCCACCAATGGAGATATTCAAGTCGATGTAGAGCACCATAAACATGGCGTCTTAGGAAGAAAGGTGAGCACTAGTTCTTGCTTGAGAGTTTGGAAGCACGGGATGAACTATAATAATGAAAATCAGTTTGGTAATTTGTTTTTAATTTACCCTACTTTGGTGCGCTTTGGGACATTTAGGTGCACCGAGGCGTAATATGCAATGACACTGGTGCGATTTATCCGATGCACATAATTTTATTGTAAAGTATGGAGATGCATTTAAACATTGACTCTACAGGCGTTATGTTTCGAGTACGCCCTGGGGTGATTTCGTAAACTTGGTGCACCGCTAGGTTAAATTTTATAAATTATTGAGATAACGATGCGGTTAACAAAGTGTAACGCATCAGTGCAGTTATAAGCCCATTTTGCATCGGTGTCGAGTCGTTCTGAAGGACGCCCCACTTTGTTTTTTTGGTAATTTATCGCGGTGTGCTAGCTTGAATGACGCCGATGTGGACATATATAGACACACTAGTGGAGGTGCTCACTGTCGCGTTATGTTTCGGGTACGCCTCAGGGTGATTGATTAAACTTGGTGCACCGCTAGGTTAAATCTTATATATCATTGAAATAGTGGTGTGGTAAATAAAGTGTAGTGCACCGGTGCGGGTATAAACCCAGTTTGCGTTGGTGTCGGGGCGTTTCGAAGGACGCACTGCTTTGTTTTTTGGTAATTTTTTGCAGCACGCTAGCTTGAACACACTGGTGTGACCATATATTGATGCACCATCGACGATGCTCATTATGTATTTAACACAGTATGCACCACTTCGGGGTGAGCTGAATTGTTTAGGTGCACCGCACAAACTTTAAAAAAATTGAAAAAAATGCCCAATTTCAAGCTAAATTGTAATTTTGATTGGATGAAAATGCAAATAGGAAGATGATAAATAAGTTTCCTACTCTGTTATGTCCGAAGGAGGCATGGTTTCACTGTTGAGAGGAAATGAAAAATTATGGTTATTTCCAAAATTTGGAAATGTGTAAAAACCAACAATGGAGCTATCCAATTTGGCATAGAGCACCGGAAGTGGGGCATCTTCGGAAAAAAAAGGTTAGCACTGGTGCTTTCTTGAGAGCTTGAAAGCACGGGATGCACTGTAACAATGAAAATCAGTTTGGTAAAAAAAAAATTATTCACCTTTCCTCGATGCACCTTTAGACAGGTAGGCGCACCTGTGTGTGTTGTTCAACGACATCAGTGCGATTTATTCAGTGCATGTAATTTTATTATAAAGTATGGCGATGGTACAGGAACATGGATGAACTAGGGCATCGTTGTTCATGAAAGTTCCGATGCGTCGATATCTTAAAGGCGCACAGATTAAAAAAAACCTCCATAAAAACCTCTCACGACACGCCTTCTCTATGAAAAACGATGGGGCGTTTGAACATTTAAGCACCAGTGTGGTAGTTTTTAGATGTGCATCGGTGCGTATGTTCCATAAAGGCATACCAAAAAAAAAACCTCAGCAAAAGCCTCCGGCTGACCGCCTCCACTATTTACAGCTAAGGGAAGAATGTTTCGGGGAGGTTCCATAAAAACCTCCGCAAGAAGGTGTTCTCCTTGTAGTGATTACAGAGAAAAGGAAGAAAAAACTTTTCACTGCTTAAAAAATCAAGGGTTGAGATGGATATATGTTGGTTTAGTTTTATGATTGTGTGTGTGTGTGTGTTGTAAGCTATCCAAATTATTTCCTATTAACTTGAAATAGAAACTGTAGAATGTTTATGTTCTTGGTCTGCCACTTGGGAAACCAACAACAAAAAAGCAATGCATCTGTCTAGATTGTCTTGAGAAGCAAACGAAATTGTAAACTACATATCATAAAATGCCAAAAACTGAGGGCAAGGTAGTAAATCTTGAGCATAGTCTGAGTGACACACTCATAATTAGGGTGACAAGGGGCTAAAGCTTCGTTGCCTCTGAAACTAGAGAGCCAAAAAAACAATAGTTCTAACATAGGGAAAATTAAACCAGTGGAGCATGATCATCAACAATAGGAACCTGGGGTTGAGCAAAGGTGAGCTTGGTGAAGTCCATGCCAGCAAGCTTCTCAGTTTGGAATCCAAGGACATATGTTCTCATTCACAATGTTATCTTCAATGAAGTGTCTTAGAACCTGGGCATGAACTTCACCCAAGTCAAGCTCCACCCGAATTTCAGGGGGTGTATGTCCCTGGTAATCAATAGTCAAAGATTCTGTTGTTAATTGCGCCCTAGAGACTGCAACCTTGCCCCATCAACCATGTGAGCAATGATGAGAGCCTCACCTTTCCATGAGGACAAATGAAAGAGGAAAACAAACCAGAGGGGAGAGAGACATTAGAGAAGAGAGACCAAGGGGAGCCCACAAAGACAGGAGGCCAACTAAAAGAAGATGAGAGTCGAGAAACAAATAGACAATGAATTCAGCCACAGGGGAGGTCTATTAAAACCAAGGAAGAAAATGAAGACAGACCTGGACCATAAATTTCTCATAATGATAACACGCATTTCCATAACCAGTGTAGACACCATCCATAACCATAAAATCCAAGGAAGGATAGGGGAAATAAACACTGTGAGAGGGGATTACGTCGTCGAATGGAAACTGTCTTCCAAAAATGAAGGCATGATCAGGTGATTATGAGGAGCGGTCGTCATGTGTGTCGAGGAGGGTTGTGGTGAGGATAGGTGTGTACAAGTTCTGAGGTGAAGAACCCTCTCCCATTTGCTTGCCTATCACCCAATCTAGGAGAGTGAGTCAGCTTGAGCTAAAGCTAAGCATTCTTCATTGAGGGTCGAGCAAGCAGAGGTATCCCACCTGGATTCCAACGGTTATTGTGCTTGGAGGATTCCTTCAATGGTTAGTCTATCAAAAATTTTGTTGGCGGAGCTCTTAACATGGGAAAGAATTATAACTTCAATATTAGAAATAAGTGATTGAATACATTCAAGACCTCCTTACGAATGGGAGAGCTTTGATATATCTTTTTGAGCATTCTAATGATGATTTGGGAATCCCCTTTTGTTATAGGTTTATGAAATCCTTTGTGGATAACAATGGTTAGAACCCTCTCAAGGGCTTGCAACTCAATGGCATTGTTGTTGTCAAAACCAATATAATCTGCATAGAGCCAAAGGAGATCCCCCTTCTCATTGTGAAATACACCTCCCAGACTAACTG
>ML799808.1:147229-158740 GCA_009831015.1 Picea engelmannii | reverse complement strand
ATCACATACATTCTCAGTATGTCTTCTATTACTCTGTTCACTCTCTCTGTCTGTCCATCAGACTCGGGATGATACATTGTACTAAAGTTCAGATTCGTTCTGAATCCCTTAAACAGTCCCTTCCAGAAATTCGAGGTGAATTTTGGGTCCCTATCAGACACAATTGTCTTAGGAATTCCTTGTAAGCATACAACTTCTTTTAAAATTATATCAGCAACATCAACTACTCTATGTGTGGTTTTTAGTGGAATAAAATGGGCAGCTTTTGTAAGCTTGTCCACCACCACCATGATTGAATCATGTTGCTTGCTTGTTCTAGGTAGTCCGGTGATAAAATCCATTGTTACCACGTCCCATTTCCACTCAGGAATGGGTAAAGGCTGCAACAACCCTACTGGGTGCCTATGCTCAGCCTTAACCTTCTGGCACTCCATACATCTGGCGATGTATTCAGCGATTTCCTTCTTCAAACCCGGCCAAAAGTAATGGCTTTTGACTGCAGCCACAGTTTTCTAGTATCTGGGATGCCCAGCATAAGCCACGTTATGCATTTCTTTCAGAATTTCCAGCTTCAAATCTTGGACATTGGGTACATACACTCTGTTTTTATACAAAAGTAAGTCATCAGTTCCCAAGGTGTAACTTCCCTGGATCTGTGGTCTCTCACGCTACTGTAGCTTTGCTATCAGACCTTTGTACTGCAAATCAACATTTGCAGCTTATAAAATTCTATCCTTAATCTCAATCATGTACATGCTGATGGCTGTAGCATGTAATTCATGCACTTTTCTGCTAAGTGCATCAGCCACCTTATTTTCTTTCCCTTTGATATGCTTGATATCAAAGTCATATTCACACAGAAACTCCAACCATCTAGTTTGCCTGGCATTTAAAGTTGGCTGATCAAATAAATACTTCAAACCATTGTGGTCTGTTCTTAATTCAAATCTCCTTCCCATGAGGTAATGTCTCCATTTCTTCAATGTGTTGACGATTGTTGCCAGCTCTAAATTGTGAGTAGCATAATTCATTTCATGCTCTTTCAGCTTTCGGGACTCATAACAAATTACAAATCCCTCTTGGCTGAGAACTCCTCCCAGCCCCTCCTTACATGCATCTGTGCACACCACAAAATTCATATTTGGATCTGCAATCTTCAGGATTGGAGCGTTGGTTAGCAGTTGCTTCAATCACTGGAAACTGCTCTCACACTCTTCAGTCCACTGAAACTTCTTCTCCTTCCTTTGCAAGGAAGTGATAGGGTGAGCTATCTTTGAGAATCCGGCTATAAACCTTCTATAGTAGCCTGCCAGACCCATAAAATATCTAACTTCTGCCACATTCCTTGGCGCTGACCATTCTCGAATGGCCTCAACTTTTTCAGGATCCACAACGATCCCCTCTTCTGAAATAATATGTCCCAAGTAATGGATCTACCTTTGATAAAATGAGCACTTGCTCAGCTTGGCGTACAGCTGGTGTTCTTTCAACACTTGCATCACCATTCTCAGGTGTTGCTCATGCTCTTCCTTTGACTTGGAATACACCAAGATGTCGTCCAGGAAGACTATGACAAATTTGTCTAAATAGTCCCTGAATACCCCATTCATTAAGCACATGAAAACAACAGGTGCATTTGACATTCCAAATGGCACCACTGTGAATTCATAATGACCGTACCTTGTTCTAAAGGCAGTCTTGCTGATGTCCTCCTCATTTATTCTCATTTGGTGATATCCTGATCGGAGATCTATTTTTGAAAATATTTTCGCATCCTTCAACTGATCAAAAAGATCATCGATCCTTGGCAGAGGATACTTGTTCTTGACAGTTATCTTATTCAATTGTCGAAAATCAATGCACAGCCTCAACGTCCCATCTTTCTTCTTCACGAATAGGACCGGGGCTCCCCAAGGTGACACGCTGGGGCGAATGTATCCCTTCTTTAGTAGCTCTTCGAGCTGCAATTGCAACTCCTTTAACTCTGGCGTACTCATTCTATAAGGAGCCTTTGAAACTGAAGCTGCTCCAGGCATCAAATTTATAGAAAAATTGATGTCCCTCTTCGGAGGTAGTCCAGGTACCTCCTGAAATACGTCCTTGAACTCTGTGAGTACCTCATGGTCTTCCAGATTTGAGACTACATCACTAGATGCTTCTCCCACACGGGTTGCAAATAACTGACAACCTTTCCTGTAACACTTCTTCAGTTGCATGGCTAAGATTTCTCTAACAGCCACGACTCTGGGAATTCCTTGGACTGTTACTTGATTTTCCTCTTCATCCAGGCATGTGAACTTCTTATTACGACAGTCCAGAAGGGCATGGTGCTGGTCCAACCAGTCCAACCCAATTAAGCAGTCATAAGAGCCTAAAGGCAGAATATTCAATTCAGCCTTAGTGCTCAGTCCTTTCATGTCCACTAAACATGACTTAACCAATTCAGTGACCTTCCTTTTGGTTCATGTGGCTAGCTACACTAGCCAAGACTTTTCATGTTTGCTCCTTGATAAACGCAAACTTTCCACCACCCTAGGATCTACATAACTATGGCTAGCCCCTTAATCAATTAAAATAATTAGTGGTCGGTTGTTAATCATACCTTCCACTTCAATCATGTGCGATTGAAATTCTGCTTGCTTGTTGTCTAGGGCTGCGTAGATCCTCAACATTCTGCAGCCCATATCCTCCACTATTTCAGCTTGCTGAACAGTAAGAACAGTTCTCGCTTTACCATTTTTATGGGGACAATCTCTATACTTGTGGTTTCCTTTACAACCCCAACACTGAATGGGCGTCTGTCTCTGTCTTTGTGCTTCCTCTTTAGTCATTCTCGGCTCTCTAAATGATGGTTGTCCCTGAAGACTGTTTCTGAAAAAGGAAGGCTTGTTTCCCTTCTGCCTCTGTTCCTTCTTAAAATTCCTCTGATCATTCCAAGCCTTCCGAAGGATAGGCCTTTCTCCTTGCTGTTCATACAAGCATTTCGCCCTTCTTATTGTTTCTTCCATAGTCTTAGGATCGTCATACTGAATCTTGTCTCCCATGGAAGGTGGCAGTGCACTCAGATATCTCTGAATCTTGATAGCCTCGTCTTTGATGAATGGAACATACTTCAGTAGTTCCAGAAAACGTCGTTTATACTCATCAATAGTCATGTTGCCTAGCTTGAGTTCGAAGAACTCCTTCATCTTTCTGTCATAGTATCTTTTAGTCAGGTATTTCTTCTCGAAATACCTCTTAAATTCCTTCCAAGTGACTTCTTTCTCTCTGATGTGTTGGACCTGCACAAACTAATCCCACCACATGGATGCTTTTCCTTTCAGTTGATACATTGCAATTCTTCCTTCTGCATGGGTAGAATAATTCTACAGTTGGAAATATTTCCTCATGCCAAGCAACCATGTCTCAGCATCTTCCTCCTTCTTATGTTCTCCATCAAACTTTGGAGGCTTAATCTTGTTCATCTCCCCTTTCAATTCATCCTTTCCAGATTTTCGGTGTTTTCTGGTAGGGGACGGGCTTGAACTACTGTGTGTTTCCTTGCCAGAATGCTTCAGGGAGAGACGGTAATGTCTGCTACCACTCCTCGATCTTCTTCTCCTCTTAGGGGTTCTGACACTTCTTGATCTGCTTGTGTCACTTTCTTTTTCTAATTTCTTTTCTATTCTTTCCAGGCTCTTCAACATTTTTAAGTTGAATTCACCCTGCCGATCCTTGACTTTCATGAGCTTTCGGCTATCAGCTCGGCGTGCCTGGGCATCTCTTTGCAATCCTTCAATGATTTTCATTTTGTGCCCTTCCTTGTCTAATTCTCTTCCATGCCCATTGGAGTTYGATCCTTCGACTCCCARGTTGACATCCCTTCCTTCTCTTTCATCCTCTGAAATGGAGGCAATCCGCACCTCTTCCATTTCYATACTCAATGTCAGTTTTCAGYTGTCTTGACACTCGTTGAACTMTGCACACACAACGTGCAATCAACCGAAGTATGTTAGGCCTTAACCCTTACAAAATCACAATATTCATAATTCAATGTGAGCAAAAAAGYGTTTTRGCTTCACAAAKTTTTTTGAGCTCTGACGACTCTGTAATTTYAGGACTTCATTTTTCGGGGTTTTTGTCCACGAGGATCCAACAGTTAAATCCTCGACAGTTCTTATGTCCTTCAAAAATTTTGGGACTTCGGGATTTTGGGGTTTCGGGGTTTTAGTTCCCCARAGGTKCTCGCATTCACTTCTCTCTCTAACTCCCGACTCTCGAACTTCCGACCTCTTTTCCCTGGGCCCACAGCACAGCTGTCGCCAACTATGGTAGAGATTTTGGGTTTTCAACACTTCAGTTTTCAGGTCTTCGGTACYCGAAATTTCATGATGCAGTGACTCCCAACCTCTTATTACTCCTATCCTTGAAATCTGATACACGRTTTCTTGTACGAGATCCAACGATCCTCGATGAGTTGGATCTAACGGTCYAGATCCTTTTGGCATTTCATGACCAAAAATTCACGATGCAACGACTCCCACTCTTTATCGCCTCAATTCCCGAATTCCAAAAATTCAGTTTCCTTGCTCTTTGGGCCCACAGCACARYTGTCGCCCTTGAAACCTGTTACGGTTCTTCAGTCTTCGATGGCTTCGGGACTTCARGTTTCGGGACTTYGGGTTTTCAGTACCCGGAAGTTCACTATGCARCGACTTCCAACTCCTTGTCACCACAATCCCCGAAATCCGAAATTTCGATTTATTTTATTCTCCAGGCCCACAGCACAGTTGTCGCCCTTAACCATAGTGGCGCATGGCACGTTCTGGAGGGTCCACGTCACCCTCGGTGACGTCATCGGGTCCCACCACTCTCGCCTGTCTTCTCGACTCACTGGCATGTGGTACACACCCGTGTGTCCACGTCCATTCCAAATGAAATCCAATGGTCAGATCTTTCTCAGATCTATGGTGCAGATCCTTTCGGCGTTTCGGGGTTTCAGGCATTGGGAGTTCATGCAACCCACATCTCGAACTTCCATCTGCCGAAATCCCGAAATTACGGTTTACTCCTCCGCTGAATCGGACGGTCAACTACCTTCCTACGATCTATGGTGTAGATCGTTTCGACGTTTCGGGTTTCAGAGGTGTTCACCTTCCTCACTTCCCATCTCCCGACTTTGCGAGATCCAAAAGGTTTTCGCTACTAACTCGAGCGCGACTCCGTCAAATCTAACGGTCGAGCCTTCCTCCCAGATCTACAACGTAGATCTTCTCGGGTTTTCGGGTTTTCGGGAGTTCGCGTATCGCGATTCCCACACTCCTGTTCAATTCAAAAGGGATTTTAATCCCTGCGCACATTTTCCAGATCCGACGGTCACGAGGGCTCACCTTCCGTCCCGAACTGATCATAAGGCTCCAACACTGCTGGTGTGGAGTCCTCTCTCCCTGTGGCCATATGCCACACCAGCTGCGGTTTCACAACATCGTTGTACCTCCTGAGCTTATAGGGACAGTCAAGTAACTCATTGACACTTTGGACCATACCAGGGTCCAAAATTGGTCCTCGAGACACAATTTCTCCTCTCACCCTCGGTCCAAAGACCACACAACTGGCCCATCTAGGCTCAGTGTCGAAACCTTGGCTCTGATACCAATTTTATAGCACCACCTTTCGGTTACCAAGGCTTAATCACTCTTAAATAAAACTATAACACCACTTTGTACATAGCTCATACCGACATTATAGTAATAACATGCATTTAATCAAGAGATTCAATTAAACTCGGAGTAAACATAAGATTTACTGCTACAATCAACAATCAATAGTATTAACATTAAATTGATATACACAGCGGAATACATGAATAAACATCATCTTATACTTATCTTTGAAACAATGGTAGATTCCACCAACCACGTGCAGGCCTTCCACGAACCTCTCAGCCTTAGACCGCACTACTCATCAGCTCAGCAATGGGTCACCCCTGAGCTGGGACTAAGCTCCACCCCAAGGCAAGGAATCCTAGGCTAGGCTGAGGTTACAGGGAAAACAACACAGAAAACCAGAAGGATTCTTCCCAAGATGCCATCTTACGCCCACTACTACCAGACTCTCATTCCCCACATGCCTGTTCCGCCCGGGAGTATACACCTTCACAAGCACAGTCCATCGGTGCTAACCTCCCTCTTTGGGTCTCGGCAACAGGCCGGATTAGGAAGTCTCAGAGCCCGAAGTTGGTGCTGGACACTCTCTGGAAGAAACCACTTCCCAACAAACTCTCTCAGCTGGAGAGAGTTGCTCACAGGCCTGACAACCTGCCTCTTCCAACAACAGTCACCTCCCTCACCTGGAGAGAGGTCATACATAGGCTCAATCAAAACTTGCACTGGCCAGCAAGCCACGCGCAGTCCAGCTCTGCGTGGCCACCATAGCCAACCGGAAAAACAAATACGGGCTTCCCAAACAGGCTTAACAATGGCGCAAGGTCTCACACTGTTGGTTCTTGGGAACGTGAGACAAACAATCCACGCAGGGAATGACACAAGTTCCACGGCTTAGAACGAAGAGGGTGAACCCGACATTTTCAGAAACGAACACAGGCTTCTCGGCTTTCAGAACAGAGGATTTACACGGTTTTTCAAAGCCAAACATAGGCTTTTCGGCTCATAGGGAAGCATGAGGGTTCTCTGCAAAGCTCGGATCGGTCGTACTGCTCAGAGCTCCGTACAAACTCAGGCAGTCGGGTGGAATGGGTGAGGAACCCCTCTCACGGCTCATCTTGGTCGTTTTATTCGCATGCACCAGGGTTGACACTTGTCACCCATGGAACTGCATGCGTTCCATTCAACATGCATTCCTTCCCATTTGGCAGTCCCTCGTCCTTCCCCAAGAACTTAGGATAAAATGTCACATTCACATAATTCATGTGGCTTTTTGGAATAATAATAAAATATTATTCCCAAGGCTTAAGCCCCTAGGCTCAACACTTAGCCCCTCTTCCCACCTTCCAGCCCCTAATTCCTTGCCCACTCTGTGGAAGCTCAGTCCCCCATCACTCATTCATCGTGGTCAGTCTGCACGCGGCAGTGTCTATATTTATTAATGTGTTGCATACATACAAGTACAAAATCAGGCACTTGGCCTCCAACCCTTAGGCTCTTTGGCCTAACGATCACATAAGCCCACCGACTTATACAAACTTGGCTCACCAGCCTATAACACATATTTACAATTCATTTCATACATCTGATTTACAACTGGGCTCGGCCTTGGGGACATTACAAGATCGACCTTTCCGCATCATCCTGGATTCGTGGGGAAGGCCCCTAGGACCTTCTCCAGGGGAGGGAGCTCTATGCCACCTCCTTACGGTAATAGAGCTGCGCCAAGGACAGTTTCCTCAGGTATTTCAATGGCAGCGAGTGAAGCATCCCATTCATCACCAACGACCCAGGCAGGTCCATGAACTTCTCAGGGAGCAGCTAGTAGGGGCAGGAGTTTCAGGGGAAGGAACTCATTTCAAAGATCGTCACAGAGCAGTGCACTGGTTCAATCTGGGGTTACATGTTGGGGATGTGGAGGACCCCATTACCAGTGTGACTGCCCAGAGTTGCAAGCAGGATTTGTGCATAGAGAAGGAAAGGCCCCGATGGGAAGAGCAAGTGGCAGCCACCAAATTTACGCAACGGTTAATAATCGCCAGGCAGAACATCAATCCATGGTGGTGGAGTCGTCGGGTACGCTAAATCATATCAATGTTAAAATTTTATTTGATTCTACTGCTATAGATAGTTTTATTTCACCATCTGCATTAGAAAAGAGTGGGTTGGCAGCCTACGAGCATGATGACTTTAAACAAGTCGAGATGGCTTCGGGGGAAAAACAAGCGGTAGGACCTAGCGTTGATAATTGTTTAGTAGACCCGGGAGTGTGTACTACCAGGTTGAAGGTATACGTCACTGTTCTTGGGACATATGACCTAATCATTGGAATGGATTGGTTAGAAGCACATCGAGCTATGGTAGATTGTTTCGCAAAAAGGGTGCTTTGTGTTGACGACGAAGGAAGGCCAGTAGCGATCCAGGGTGTATGGAGAAAGGTGTCTCTGCTCTTTATCTCAACTATGAAGGTTAAGCGGTGCATGAGGCAAGGGTGTCGGATTTATGTCGTGGAAGCAGTGAATGAAAGGAAAGGACCCTCCTTGGATTAGTACCCGGTATTGTCAGAATTTAAGGATGTTTTTCCGAACGAGTTGCCAGGGTTACCTCCTGAGAGGGAGCTTGATTTTACTATTGAGCTAAAACCTAGTGTAGAACCAATTTCCAAGACTCCGTATAGGATGACCACGCCGGAACTTTGTGAGTTGCAGATGTAGTTGAAAGAGCTACTCGACTTAGGGCTAATAAGGCCCAGTGTCTCACCTTGGGGTGCACCAATAATTTTTGTGAAGAAGAAGGATGGTTCCTTACGACTGTGTATAGATTACAGGGACTTGAACCGTGCTACAATGAAAAATAAGTACCCAATGCCACAGATAGATGATCTCTTTGATCAGATGAAAGGAGCAGCGGTATTCTCAAAAATTGATTTGCGATCAAGGTATCACCAATTAAGGATTAAGGAAGGCGATATTCCTAAAACTGCCTTTTGAACTTGGTTTGGGCATTACGAGTTCGTTGTAGTACCTTTCGGATTGACCAACGCGCCAATAGTATTCATGAGCCTCATGAATGGTGTATTCCGGAAGTACCTGGACCGCTTTGTACAAGTCTTTCTAGATGATATCCTAATCTATTCCAAGAACGAAAGAGAGCATGAGGAACACTTGCGAGTGGTGTTGTCCTGCCTTAGAAAGAACAAATTATATGGGAAGTTGTTGAAGTGTTCCTTCTTCCAGAAACAAATTCACTATTTAGGGCATATCATTTCTGGTGAAGGAATTTCTATGGACCCAAAAAAGGTAAAGGCCATTATGGAATGGCCAGTGCCGAAAAATTCTCATGAGGTAAGAAGCTTCATGGGGCTAGCAGGTTATTATCGGAGATTTGTGGAAGGATTATCTAAAATAGCGAAACCCATCACCACTTTGCAGAGCAAAGGGGTCAGGTATGAATGGACATAAGAATGTGATAGTGCATTCATCGAGCTTAAGAGGTTACTAACTAGTGTGCCAATTCTACGAGTTCTGGATATGGAAAAGGACTTCACAGTCTGCACGGATGCCTCAAAGCAAGGGTTGGGGGCCATGCTAATGCAGGATGGAGGAATGATAGCTTATGCGTTAAGGAAGTTGAAGAAACACGAGGAGCTTTATGCTACTCATGATTTAGAGTTGGCAGTTGTAATGCTAGCTCTGAAACTTTGGAGGCACTATCTAGTGGGGCGAAACTTTGAGCTCAAAACAGAGCATCAAAGTTTAAAACATCTCTTCACTCAAAGGGATCTGAATGTCAGGAAAAGGCGATGGAGTGAGTTTATGAGTGAGTACGTTTTGGTATTTCATATATCAAGGGAAAAGAGAATGTGGTCGTGGATGCCTTGAGTAGGAGGCCACATGTCTTCTCCTTGGTACCCTTAAAATTCAATCTGAGGGAACGTGTGTTGACGCAACTCCTTAGAGACAGTTGGTATTTAAAGGTTACCTCAAACCTCCAGAGTGGGAGGCAATTAGATCAAAAGTATGAAGGATATAGTTTGGAAGCAGACGGACTATTGAGGGATCGAGGAAGGATGTACATCCTTGAAGGTGGGGATATTCGAAGCATCATATTGAAGGAAGCCCATAGAGCACTTTATTGTGCACATCCGGGTGTGAAGAAAATGTACGCGGACATGAGGAAGCTCTTCTTCTGGGTAGGCATGAAGCACGATGTAGTCCACTTCGTCGCCAAGTGCCTAAAGTGTCAACAAGTGAAAACCGACCACCATCACCCGGCAGGTCTCCTACAACCACATGATGTTCCTATGTCCAAGTGGGAAGTCATTTCCATGGATTTTGTTGTGGGGTTGTCGCTCACATCTCATAGACATAATGCCATTCTTGTAATAGTTGATAAGTTAACCAAGAGTGTTCATTTTATTCCGGTTAGAGACACTTACGATGTCACTGACGTGGCACATGTGTTTGTACATGAGGTCATCTGTTTGCACGGGATACCTAAGAAGATCATTTCAGATAGGGACTCCAGATTCACTTCTATATTTTGGACAAGTTTGCAGTTAGCGTTGGGGACTCAGTTGAACTTAAGCACAGCTTATCATCCTAAAACGGATCGGCAAACTGAGAGAGTAAATCAAGTCATGGAAGAGATGCTTAGGATGTATGTCATGGATAATCAAACCCATTGGGAGAAGTACCTACCTTTGGTAGAGTTCGCCTACAATAACAGTTTTCACAGCTCCATCGGAATGCCACCCTACGAAGCTCTGTATGGAAGGCCATGCAAAACACCGTTGAGTTGGGAGAGGTTAGAAGACCGAGTAACAGTTGGGCTATAATTGATTCAAGATTTGGAGGAATAGGTGATTTAGATTAGGCAGAGACTAAAGGAAGCACATGATAGACATAAAAGTTATGTGGATGCACACAGGACTGATCGAAGTTATAAAGTGGGAGATCAGGTTTTCATTCGTATCAGGCCTAATAAGAGTACCATTCGGTTCGGGAAGGGGACAAAGTTGTCACCTCGATTTATAGGACCGTTCAAAATCCAAGAGAAAATTGGACCCGTTGCTTATCGTCTCGTACTGCCACCCCACTTGCATAAAACTCATAATGTTTTTCATGTATCTGTTCTACGTCATTATGTTGCTGATGAATCACATAAACTAAATCGGAAGGAATTGCAGGTATCGGATGCGGGAACCCTCACGGTAGAACCGTTACACATATTGGACCGTAGAGTCCGACAGCTCAGGAACCGTCTGGTAGACCAAGTTAAGGTCCAGTGGGACAAGTATAGTCCAGGATCTAGTACTTGGGAAGATGTCGAGACGTTACGACGAGATTATTCCTCGCTTTTTTGACCACCTCGAGAATATGTTCTCGAAGGTTGGGTGTATGTAACACCACCTTTTGACTTAGATAGCTAGGATTACCTGAGGCCTAATCACTTTTTTTTTATATATTCACCATGAAACTATTAATGATACACTTGAACTTTTAAGACATAGAAACATGTATGAATGTTTAAATGTTATTTGATTGATGATGGATATGATGCGATCTATTATGTGAATGTAAATTTTATGAATGATTAAATGTTATTTGGATGATGATGATGGATATGATGCGATATACTATGTGAATGAGAATCCTATGAAGGTTTAAATGCTATTTGAATGATGATGGATATGATGTGATCTATTATGTGAATGTAAATTCTATGAATGTTTAAATGTTATTGGTGATGATGGATATGATGCGATATACTGTGTGAATGCGAATCCTATGAAGGTTTAAATGTTATTTGAATGATGTTGGATATGATGCAATCTATTATGTAAATGATAATTCTATGAATGGGTAAC
>ML799808.1:111918-146429 GCA_009831015.1 Picea engelmannii | reverse complement strand
TACTAGCTACACATGCATTTCTTGTACATGTACACTAGTATGTATGAGTTTTCTTGGCTTACTTACTAATAATGTCGGTTATTTGATATGAATGTGTGAACCATGTGTCTTTTCCCTTGTATCATAAAATACTTTAACTTCGGAACGAAGTTTCCTGAAGGGTGGGTGTATGTAACAACCCTAAGTATTTAATCAATTGTCATGGTTTAAATAGTTATTAATGTATATTAGTTTAAATAAATAATTAATTAATTGTCCTGGTTAAATATTTGTTGAATGTGAATTTGTTTAATTAACTAATTAATTAATTTAATGATTAAATATCTGTTTAATAAAATCTAGTTTAATAAATTATTAATTATTATTTTGTATCGAATGATGGAACCATTAAAGAGAAAGGGGATAAGGTGGTTGGCATTGAATGGAGGGATAAGGTGGGTGAGTCTTAATGAAGGGGAGAAGGCGGTGAATGAGAGAGGGGGAAAGGAGGATAAGAGGAGGGAAAAATACTCGAGAAGGGACTTTTGGATTTTTGGGAGAGAGCATCATTTTGAGAGAGGAGAGGACTGTATTGCTGGTTTGGGGCTGGAGTAGCTTGCTGGAGGATGATACTGGTTTTTGCTTGAGGAACTTGTTGGAGTTTGGTGGACTGAGACAGGGGGCACCTGTTGCTGGGAGTTTTGGGCTCGGGGGCCAGGAATCCTTACGGAATCTTGGAGCTAAGGAGCCGAACATGCTCTGTTCCTAGCTGGCTGGGAGGTTAGTCGGTTTTGGGCAGAGCATCAAGCAGAGTTAGAGAACAACAATATCATCAGTTAGAGGTATGCAATTTCATTATTATGTTGTGTTCTGTGGTTTATTATCATGTTGATGAATATGTGGTTTGTTATGATGTTGAATATGTGGTTTATTATGATGTTGCTCATAAATTTTAATTATGTTGAATACTAAATAGTTAAAAAGTTAGGATAACATTTCTCTATTTTAACTTATGTTTTATAAGGCTCTGTTGGAAGAGACCTTACATACCTGCTCGAATTCCTCCAGAGAAATTGGTCACAAAAAGGACTCATTTTGCTCCTGTGAGACTAATTAGGGGATGTGATAGGTGATTTTTTGGATGGCTAGCCTTTTGTCTAGAAGGGGCTCCAAAAGGAGAGTTTTGTAGAAATTCACATGCTCTAGTTCCATGTTTACATGATCTATGAGAATATTATCGTGGTTGTATTTTATGTATGCAATCTGATTAATATGACACCATTTGATCATTGACATGTGAAAGAATTTAAAGTTTTTTTCACTTTCTTTAAGCCACTATAATCTAGACTTCTACTTCCTGAGAAGTTATCTTGCCTATCATGATCCTCCAATTGTGTTTGAAGCACAAATTCTTCTTTTACTAGTTGCTCTGTTTGGCCATGTAAATTGATTTCTAGTTTCATGGGCCAATGATTCGAGCTTCCACATGGAAGGATAGAGACTGATAGGTGTAATCCAAACATCATGAGGGATTTAGAAACCAAAAATAAATAAAGCCTTGAAGCCACTTGATTGTCTCTGCCTCACCAATTGTTCCATGTGTGCAAGCCATTGAGTGAGTCTAAATATATTAGATTTGATTGTTGAATTATTTCTTTGAAGTGTTGTGAATCTTGGTCTAACCTTTAGATTCTTCCTCTTTTTTATACTAGGGAGGTTATCATGTTAAAATCTCCCTCGATTATCCAATTATTGTTGCCGATGATATTACTAAGTTCTTGGATGGAGCTTAGAAAGTGGAGCTTAGAAAGCAGAGCTTATCTGAGACCGATTGAGGACCATAAACATTGGTGAGAAAGCTCGACTCAAATGAGTCGATCAATTGAAATCTTTTTGAGATTGAACATTGAGTTGAGAAAAAATCTAAAAGTGAAATTTCATCCGGGTTCCAAAGGAGTGCCAACCCCCCTGAAACACCTTGAACATCTACTACCATCGCTTGGGATCCCTTCCAGATTATGGGGGCCATTTTAGAGATTAAATTGCTGATATATTTGGTTTCTTGAAGCATTACAATTGTGGGTTGTTCCTTGTGGATTTTAATCTCTAGTAGTGTGCACTTGCTTTTTCCATTCAGGCCACAAATATTTCAGGAGACTATCCTCATGGGATGTGGGGAGGGGTAGGGGGAAGCTTGCCAGTCATCAACGATATTCTACCAGAGTTGACTAACAGTTCCCCAAGCTATTGGAGGAGTTACTTATTACTTTTGCGGCCTTTTTTGAAAATGTGGAACTATGATTAGAGGAAATAATTTTAATTCCTAAAGAGGAGACAAAGGAGTGCATACCTTTGGAAATTGGACTTCGATGCTCTTTGCTTCACACAAGGGAATCCTTTAAAAGTTGAACCTGTTGGTCAGGGATTGAATTTGTATCTTATCGCTCACATACCGATGCAAGTGATTGAAGATCTAGTTCCCCGAGGTCCATTTCATCTCCATCCTCTGAGTCGATCTGTTATGGGTTGTCTCCTGCATTTCCGTTTGTTGATCGACAAACTCTAGGGAGTTCAGATCGTCTTTCGACACTTATCATTTTCATCTGGATTCAAGGATGTGCCATGATTAATCACAGGATCTTGTTGTTTTTTAGTTTCCTTTCGAGGAATGCTATTGGGATCCTCCACAGTCTACGATCAAACTTCATAGTTGTTGCTTATTTTGATGTTTTTGTTAGGCCGGGGCAAGATAGGATGTATATTGGGTTATCTTCTTGCCGAGACTTGCTCGAAACCCTATGAATCCTTTGATGATGGGGTTTATGCAAATGGTGGCAGAACATTTAAAGGGCAATCTCGAAAGAGATGTCCATGCTCATGGCATTTTCAACAACGAAAGGGAATGTGTTTGTAATCAATGGTTTTCACCCATTTTGTATCTTGATAGCTGATACAAGTTGAGTCTGGTAGGGATTTTGGGAGATTCTTATAGACACAGATGCATGCATAAGAGGTGTAGCATACATGTTTAGTGATTTTATATTTTTTCACGAAAGAGCCTAGAGTATTGTCGATTCCTTCGAGGATTTTAGCCTCCCAAAATTCATATGGGAGTGAGTATAGGTGGATCTAGAATGGTGCTGCAGAAAAGTCCTCATTATCGAGACTGAATCTCTCTATCCAGGGTCTGAGGTAAATCCCTGTTGAATTGAAAAAATAGGGGCCATTTTCAAAAACCCTATCTCTATCCTCCAAGTTGGAGAAGATGGTTGTGAAGAATCCTTTGGATCCCAATTTAAGATCAATTTGGCCTATGGGTTTCCAGTTTACCTTGATCCACCAGATGAGGGCCTTTTATGTGGGATAGATGCCCATAAATTTACTAATGAAGGCATGATCATGCACGAACTATATATATTCCCCAATTTTTGTTGAATTAATCTCGCATTTGGGGTTTTCCTCAGCTTTTGGAATGCAATGATTTGTGTTTCTTGAAATGATATGGTTCTTATTATGTGCCTCATGATCTACAACCTGAGAATTTTCTTTTGGGTTCCTTTCCTCATTGGATCCTGAAGTGTTAAACCTGCTTTGGTTGTTGTCTTTTGGAGCGAATTTGTAACATCCCCATTATAATCCCCAGTTTAATTAATGCTTATGTGGATATAATATGTGGCTACGACCAAGCGATGTAATACATGAATTATATTTCAATGTTTTAATAATAAAAATGTGATGCCAAATGCTAAGGGAACATGGACAAGAGATGGGGGCTGAATTAATCCACAAGAGGGGGAAGTGTCTAGGATAATGGCCAAGAGGGGTCAAAGGGAGAATTACCCATGTATATTAATTTAACCTATTTTCCTGAACTTGCTTATTGTATACGAACCTTCCACTTTTTAATTGAGTGTTCCCAAAGCCAATCATTGAATACTTGTAAGAGGGTGGGTGTGAATGGTCACATCCCAGAGTTATTGGGCACATGGGGGTTTGAGTACAATCGGCTTGGGGAAGAGTGTGAGTCAAGAAAGGCAAGCCACTAGAGAGGAATTTTGTATGGGTTGGCGGGAGCAGTTTTAGTAAGTCAAGCTTTGTGCATGGGGAAGGGGAGAGAGAGGAAGAAAGAGAGCTTGGAGCTGGTGCAGACTTGGAGGGCGAACTCTGGAGCGTAGCTGGAGCGAATTGGAGCTAGAGGACTGAAGAGCCATGTTGTCAAGATTGAATAGTCAACTCCTGTGTGAGTTGCACTAAACAACAAGTGTTGTTGTTGGTTTGTTGATAATTTTCCTAGCAACAAGTTCCCAGTTGAAAGATTCATAGTTACCTCTACCAGAGAGACCCTAAGAAATGAATGGCACATTCCTTGGGCTATCTCTGATAAACAGATGGTCCATTCCTTGGGTTAACCTTGATAAGCAGATGGTACATCCCTTGGGTTACCCTGATAAACATATGGGACATCCCTTGGGTGATCCCTGATAAACAAATGGTGCATTCCTTGGGTTGGGCAGGTCAAGAGGAAGAGAGCTGGTAGAAATATTAGGATAATTGTAGGAGAATATCAGTTGGGTTATGAGCTTTATGAGTTGCGAGTGGACTATGAGAGACCACCCTCTTTTGTGGATTACTAGCTTCAACTCGGGTGTGACTGGCTGTTGAGATTTGGAACAATCAGTCTATGGTTGGGTGGAATGTCTGTCCCAAGTAGCTGGTTGCACGATTCTTGTTTAAAGATAAGCGTTTTATCTTGTACTAAGTTATTTACACGTGTTATTGCTGTGCATGAACTCTGTGTGAATGAGAATGACTTATATGTTGCTCTAATGAACGATTTAGCTGTATTTCACTCTGATTATTAACATGCTTTAGATGCATCTGTTTTATGGTTATATACTATAGCTAAATCTATTATAAATTTGTAATTGTAAGCTACAGGAAATCGACTAACAATAAAGGAATTACTTTAGTTAGCAAAAGTTTCATTTTTATGTGTATTCCGCACGTAATGTTGCTTAGCTAGAGGCTAGGTACGTTACAAAAATGGTATCAAAGTCTAATGAGAGAGTTTTGCGAGGTGTGGCCCAACCTAGGTGGCTGGGTACATTGCAAAATTTCTCGTTGGTGGGATCTTGCCTGTGTCCAACAAGAACTCTATTGTAGGAGGGAGCTATGCCCCCTCCTCCAGTTGAAGCCATGAAGTACTGAAGTCAACCCTAGCCCTTGGCAAGCTGCAAAACCCTAAACCCTAGCATAGATCTTCCTGAGAGGTACCAAACATTGATAAAGTAATGTCAAAAATATGACAAGGTGATCGCCCCATTGGTAATTCTTAAACTCTATGATTATATATTATATTATTATTATAGTCATTTTAATTTTTTTCCCATTTTTATAGACTTCATTTTATTTTAGATTTAGTGTATTAACGTCAAAGACACGACACATTTGCCTAGATTGTATATGCACTTAGTATAGGTGCAACACAACCAAATTTTAAGAGTTGGTAATGTAAAAGTCTATCTCATTGAAAATGTGTATGATCTTGTAATGGTTATTGAAATTAGAAATTGACATATTGAAAACTAATTATGTAGGTTTTGTTAATTAATAAATAAATAAATTCACTTCTTTGAAGTGGTTTCATTAACTTTGTAATCATCTTTGTAACCAATTTAAAATCAAGTGGTTCTAAAGCACTTGGTTCATGGTTTGACTCCCCTTACCATTGATAGTGAGCATGCTGCTCCATTATTCCAAATATACTAATAAGACTAAGCCAAATAGTTTGCCCAACCCTCTCTAGAGCTTTGGGGTTCTAGGTGGTCATGAGTTCAAGATCAAAGTATCTTGAACTAGCAATAAATGCCCATTAACATGAAAACTTTTTGATCTCAAAAAAAGAGTACTATCCTTAAAATGAACTTACCACATAGTTATTCTCGAGTCGTTCAAAAAAGCTCCCTCCCAATCCTACATGCAATGGATACCTCATTATTAATAAAAAACGAAGAAAAATAAGCTCAATCCCATCCCCTTGAATGATAGGCTCTTAATCAATATTATAAAAATGAAATAGATCCATCTTACCACTATATTTAATAAATATTTAAAGAATTTATAAGAAGAAAGATTAAAATAAATTTATAATAATTATATATATTTTGAATATTATATATATATATATATTTTTTTTTAATTTTAATTTTTTATATAATTTGTTTTTTTATACAGTTTGAGTGGGCTTAATGGTTAAGAACATGTGTTTCTTCTTAAGAAATCACAAGTTCAAATCGAGAGGGGGGTAGGGTATGTATACCTCCGTAGACTTGTCCCTTGTCCCACAAACAAGGGGGTCTCATACAACCTTAAAAATAGATTATTATTATACAACCTGAGTGGGCCTAATTATTAAGAACATGTGTTTCGTGGAAAAAAGGGACCTAATTGTTAAAAACATGTGTTTCGTGGAAAAAAAATCATAAATTCAAATCCAAAAAAATAGAATCCCTATTATTATTATTATTAAAAAATTTACACATCTACCTACATTATATACACCTACTATCGGTGAACCAAAACCATATCTTCAAGAATATTTGACCCGTAGTTGAATTTAAAAATCCTTCTTAAAACTTTAAAATATTAAAGTTCTACAATGTACACTCTGTCCGACGTTCGAGCTTTTCCTAGGGTCGGGTGGCTTTGTCAGTTAGTAGGCTCCCAGCCGTGAACGATAATCAATGGTCCAAAGCATGTGTCGGCTCTTTATCAAAATCCCGACCATTAGATTATTTGCTAACATCGGCCATATAATGAGCGGGATTCAGCATAAAGGAGTTTGAATTCTTCCCCAAAATAGTTGACTCTGGTCTTTGGCCGTTAGCCGAGTCTCTTTGTTTCAAATCTCACCTCCAATCTTCAACTATCGGCATTCATGTAAGTATCTCCTGCCATTTTATTTTGGGTTTCAAATTTTCTTCCGACTTTTGCCATTGTGCAATCAAACGAGCCATCTGTAATCACTGATAGTGAGCAATTTTGAGCTGAGATCTGCATATATACATTGTTTCTGTTACATGGTTGTGATAAAATCGGTACCCACATGGAGAAGTCTGGTATTGATTTTGAATTTCACCTGGCCAAGCTCCAGGCTCATACTTAACCATGCGTTTATTGAGCACCCAAGTTCTCACTGTGCCTCCTACTAATGTTCTGTTATTATGGTCTATATGTTTAGGGTTTAGCTCATAGCGGTTCTGGTGGCATCGGGCGCTTTCCAGATCACCTTCTCTTAAAAGGATCCAACATGAAGAATGCTGTATCCACGAAGGATGTTTATATTGCCGGGGAGATTGATGATGAGTATGTGCCCCAATATGTCTTGCCTAGGAAACCAGGTTTTGCATGTTCTATGGAACCTGAAATTTGGGCTAGACGTTACAGGAAGCGGCAACATTCCTATTACTTGCCTTGGGATGATTGTAGTCAGGAAAAAGAAGGAAGTCTTAGAAAGGAAGAGATTGGTGTCTCCACCCCTGACAGTGTTTTGGATTGGGGTGTCCATGCCGATTTCAAGCAACGGGACAAGGATGGCTGCGTGATGGGTGGAGGCAATGAGTTGTACTATCCAGAGGATAGATTGCCAGCTCAAATCATAGGATCAGAAAAGGACATGATTGGAGGGTTGGGAGAAGGGGACTTTAAACTGGATTTTCGGGCTGATTCTTTCTGCAGAAAAGAAAATGGAAGCAGAGTGTTAGACAGACTGTCAATGTATGAACCGAAGTTGCAATTGAAGAGTCTTTTTAGGACGGCTTGGAAATCAGAGTCCCATGACCAAAGTACTCCTAGCTTGAGATACCAGGACAAAAGCAAACTGAGATTCACAGGAGATGAAAGAGAGATACAACTCACCTATGCGGATGGATTGTTGAAGAGTGTGACAAGAAGAGCTGATCAAGAGTAAGTGTTTGTTTTAGCCAACCTCCTTGTTAATGCAATTTTTTTGGTAGGTAATGTGATTTTTGTATTAATAATGAGAGGATTAGCTTCTGTTACCCTCCTGACATGTTACGAAAATGCCAGATTTATTTTTCTTCAGTTCTGGCTACTGCATTCTTAATTTCTACATATACTGTCCTGACTGTTCTATATAGCTTGTAGCTCTGTAAAATCCGGCAAGAGTGTATATATAACCCTGGATTGTCGTTATTATGTTTGATACAAAAGTTGGTCATAATTATGAGCACTAATACTAAGACAAAAAGCTTCTCCAATGAAATGGCCTTGCAGGCTGCTGTGGCTTACTACTTAGAGATATTTCTCGTCCTCTCCTTTGCCCTTCTCATTCATTTGGCTGCTTCACTCATCTGCCTTTGGTTGTTTCTCGACACCTATGCGATATAACAGCAGGTTTTGTGTAGCACTAAATGATTTTGATTTGCTGTTCTATCTTTTCTAGGAGCTTTTCCATCTCATCTCTGAGCGCTAATTTCTCCTTAACTCACATTCTTGAATGTTCTAACTTCTCAGCCAATTTCTGCTCTGCAACCACAAAGCAGGATATGCCAGTGCATGCCTAGGGCTGCTTTGTAGACCTTCTTCTTCTTCTTGTGTTTCCCAGGTCTCCTGGGAGGAAGTTGGAACCACCGATTCATATCATCCTCAAGCTCTTGAAACCATTCTCTCAGTTCCGCCATTGCCTCAGGTTCCTCTTTCAGTCTTTGATTTAGTTCTTCCTAGATTAAACGTTGATGGCCTCTTCTTGAAGTCACCTGGCCAGTCTCTGTCAATTCTCTTTTGGCACAAGCCTTTCTGTTTTCCATCTCCTTCTCACAGTTCTTCCCTCTGAGTACCAGCCCTTCCTCCTTTCTGAATTAACTGCTTCTGGAGAAGTCTATCTTCCTCTGCCAAACTTCTTCCGTAGTCACCTACACCCATATTTGTATGGATCATCTTCTCTGCGAAAGTCAGGTATTATACCTTTCCTCTGCTTATCTCTGTATGTTGATTTCCCTCTCTTGTATGATATCCCTGTTGGCCTTGATTCAAGAAAGCTTGGATGCACAGTACTGCCCTGTCAATATGGCAGGGAATGTTTCTTCTCACCATCTTTGATGTTTGAAATGGCTCGTGAATATGTTAAAAGTCGAATAAGCTTGTGAAGTTGTGATGATACGGAGTTGGCCAACATTGCACAATTTACATTTGGCTATGGCAGACTGTTTATAATGAGGTTTTACTAGGATGTGATAATTTTAATAAATTGCATTAGTAGTTCATAGGATAATAGTTTATGGTGTTCCAGTTCCTTCTAAGCTTTTTCTAATAGAATTTTCTGATTTTGTTACAATTTGAGCCATTTCTAGTGTCCTCTTACAGTACACTACCAAATCAATAGGTAAAAAAAACCATTCAAATTTTAGCATTTGTTCACTGAGACAAAAAGACACCACCAATTGTACTTTATGGTAAAACATTGTACAGTGTACATACAGAAGCAAACTTCATGAGCATGTGCTAGACACTGGTATCGGTATTCATGTATCAGAGGCACTGGTTTAAATTTGTAACCATAACGACGAGTACCAAACATGATTTCTGGCTAACAAGTGAATGATCGTTTCTTGAAGATTCATTGTACAGTGTACATACAGAAGTAAACTTCATGGGCATGTGCTAGACATCTATGGTATCGATATTCATGTATCAAATGTACTGGTTCAAATTTGGAACTATAATGGAGAGTACCAAAAACTTATTCCAGGTTTACAAATGAATGACTTTCTTGAATATTCTCCATGAAGTGGAGATATGCACCTGTGCATGGCAAGCAGTATTTTGGACCTTCCTACCAAGTTCTTTTCTAGTATTCAAGCAGCATATTCTGTGTCTCAACCTGTCATTGTTATTTTAGATTTATGTTGCAGGAAACATCTAGTACAGGGCAGTACCAGGCTCATTTCCACTATGGAAATGTGGATATGTGTGTGGTCTGGCCTTGATATGTGTTTCCGGCCATACGAACATGTCTCATGCATGGGAAATGTGTTTTGTATGGCCAGAATCACGTTTCTGGGCTGTACCAGCATCTGTACGATGCGTTTCCAACATGAAATCTGCCTATGTTGACTTGGTTTGGCTCGATTTTTGACTAAGTTTGACCAAAAATGCTGGCAATAATGGTAATACCATTAATTGTTTCAGGATGTTTGAGAGTGGTTCCAACCTCAGCAGACATCATATGGAGAAAGTAGAATTTCATATCCCATTCAAAATTCAGCAGACTTAACAGTTTTCAGGATTTCATGATTGGCAGGATTGCAGTGTTTTTATTGGATTCTATCATGTATAAGCATATGGGATTGGCATTTAATCAAGAGCCAAGCCCTTTATGTACCCTGTGTTGGTGGTGTTGATTGTTGAACTCCTTTGTCTTGGCTTTAACAAAAATGTACCCTTCGCTCAAGCCAAAATCATTGATTAGGCATGTTAAGCTTTTTCTACCATATTTTAAGGCTTGGATTAGGCAGTTTCATCAAAATTGGATGGTGTTAACTGATGTCCCTAGAGGTAGAAACAATGGTGGAACATTGCTTGTCATTTAAATGTTGTTGCTCATTTATTCATAATGCTTTCTTTCAAATTTTCCCCGTTTCCAAATTTTTGAGGGGTCACGTTTTCAGCGCGTTACTGTTTTGGGAACTCGTACCTGTTTCCCCGTAATGTGCAGCTTATTTTTAGATCAACTGTAGAGTATTCTTATTGCTTAGGGTAGCTGCTTACAAATTTTACCTGAGTATGAAATGATGAAGATGAATTAATATACTGCCATGGTTCAAGTCTCAACAGCCTAATGACATGCTCATCCAGTTTTGGAACACTGCAAGCTGTAGGGAGGATCAAGAAAAGAATACATTCCAAAATTTTGATACACTTCACTACTTGTTCATACTGTATGAAATGAATATTAGATTCGGTCTTTTAGTATCAACTATGCTTCAATTAGAAGGATAGCTGACATGTTTCTTGCTTTTCCAGATTGCTGGAGCTTGCAAGTGAAGCAAAGGACCCTTTTACTTCGAAACAAATCAAGGAGGTAAGCTGTTTGTACATAATCTTAGTCTTTGCCAAATATATTATTTCTTTCTTTGATCGTGATTTTGTTCCACATTAATCCTCTCCTTATTGGGTCTATATGAATTGTGGCATGTGCAGTTAGATAAAATGAAGCATTCCATCTCACAAGCTCTCTGCAGCTCAAAAGCCAACATTGTCCAGCCAACAATCACTGCTTCAAGTCAAGGAAATATCTTCCAATCAGAAGTTGGGTATTCTGACTGTGGTGAGTATTTAGAAAATCTAACTTTCATTGGACTTCAATTAGGGAGCAGAGTTTGAACCTTTTCTGGGGCTGATCTAATGGATGGGACTTATCTACCAAATGTTCTTTCATAATCCTAGGGGCAACTTTGGTGCCAAATTAAATGTTTCAAAATTCATAAATTCAACACTTACAATAGGAATTACTGCTTGAAATCGCAGGTACTCAGCTGAGTCGAAAGCCCATACAGTCAACTCAAGCAACAATGTCAGGAGAAATTCAGAATCTCTTTTCCAGCAGCAGTCATGTTTTGCTTGCTGCAGAGCCACTAGAAGGCAGCTTCTTTGCAGGAGATGTGGGTATCAGTTCGATTTCACATTACAGGCCATGGAAGCATCATGAAAAACCTAGTCAGTTACATTTACATATCCCAACCAAACTGCAGTTTACTCATTCTGATTCTCTGAGCTCATTTGACCAAGGAAAGGGAAAATGGGGCACCAGTAGAAGCACTATAGCAACTTCTGAACCTGTTAAAAGCTGGTCTAAGGTACCTATGCTTTATACTGGCATGCCAATATCCATGTCCAACAATGCTTGTTGGCCTGAAAATAGTATTGTTGCTTCACTATCTAGTGATATGCTTGAAATACCGGAAATAGCTATTTATGAAGATTCAACAAGATTCAAGAAATATAGCAATAATTCTGAGGGGAGAGACACCACACTTAAAAGAAATCATAATGATATGGGCTTTAATAAAAGACAAAAAACCGAGTCATGCTATGTGCCAAGCATGTGGTATAGTCCTGCCACTGAAGTTGATAAAGGGATGGCTGATAATCAAAGTTTCAAGATGCAGTTTTCAAATGTGGAACAAGGAAGACAGAGAAGAGAGGTAGCTAAGACTCACATATCTCAGCAGCCAAATTCTAGATATCTATTTACGGTCCTTCCATTGTCTATTTGTATGTTACTGGACATGAGAAATACTAAACGAAATGAGAAACAGTTCAGCACTGTAAACAAAAATTTTCATGTATTGCAATAAGAAATTTTTTGGTTGTTTTTGAACATACATGCAAGAATAATAAAATCTTTAACTGTCAACTCTCATTATACAAAAGATTTGCAAGATATTCAAATTTATAAAATTAAGAAGAGCTGACATTCATATTCATAACAAAACTATGCCATCCTCAATAGCATGATTCATATTCATACATTGGTTCAGAACAATGCCAATATCAAATGTTCGCTGTTCAGTTCATAAATGATATCTCAGCTCACAAATAGACTAATATTCAAATTCCATCTCATCCGTTTTTCTTTTGGGGTGAGAGCCAGAGGCACTGTTTTGACCAGGATCAGTAGTATTATGACTATGGCCTTCTAACATCTTGTCTGCATTCACCTGCAACACCTCCAAAGGCAGCTCATCATAACCATCATCCTGAGAACTGCCATAATCCCATCCTACATCCTAGTGGGTGCAACAAGGTAATCTACCTGCTGTTATGATAGATGGTGAAGATTTCAATGAAGACATCAAATCTTGAGCCTTTTGCAAGGTTAGGGGAGATGTCTTATAATGGCAATGTTTTAAAACTTGGACCGAGTTGACTCGGACTTGGTCAACTTGGTCGAGTTGATCCCTAAGTGTATTGACTTGGCTAGTAGCTCAGTTCGGAGGGCCGGTTTGGTATTGAACAGGCCGAGTCAAGCCATGACTTTGCTGGTTCGGTACCAAATCGGCCCTACTCAGCCTAGTCTGTACCTACTCGGCTGAGTCGGTCATGGAACCCACCATGGCGGACTGTGCATGAAAAAGTCAAATTTAAAAAAAACCAAAATCCTAATTCCTAGCAACAGTTATTTGGAGCGAGCTTGGAGCTGGTTTGGCAATTATCTTGGGCTGTTTGCGGTGGATTTGGCATCTTCGTGAGGAGGCTACAGCAGTGATGATGATTTTAGTAGCTTGCAGCATGTTTTTTGGATTCTAGAGGCTGTTTAGAGCCTCATTGATTATTTATTTTGTTGCTGATATGTATTGGACTGGGTACCATTTTGATATGTTCACCCTTACATGGTATATACATGAGCAGACTTTGCATGTTTTGTCTCTAATGGTTTGGAATCTTTAAAATATTTTTTTTTTGTTAAAATTAAAATATTTTATGTATTTTTTAGTAAATCGAGTCATTGAAATTAGATCAGCTTGTGTCATTCCAAGTCCAAGTTGACCCTCGACCGATACCAAGTTTTAAAACATTGGATTGAACACACTCCAATTTCTCACATGCTGATGAATTAGTCACATCCAAGCAAAATGGAGATGGTGAGATTTAGAATTAAGTAATAGAAACTTGAACTAGGGCCTTTTATGTTGGTCATTTATATGCAGGCCAGAAACCTGTGAGAAACGTCCAGCAGAAATGTTGATCATTTCTTGAGAAAAAGATTTTCCATCCAGATATGGGAAACAGATGCCAAAAATGGGTTTCTGGTATGGTTTGGGTTCTAGAAGGGTTTCTGCCAGAAACAGACCCCTTAGGTGTGGTTTCTGGTAACATAGATCTATTTTGTAACATCTAGCTATTCACTGATAGTTATCATTTATTCAAAAAAGCTTTTTATTGTTTTCTGGATTTCATGTTTATGGTATACCCGAACAGTAAAAGAAATGATGTTTTTAGATGGTACATTTTGCTGTTGTAGCTCAAAAAAATTTCTTTCTGAAGAATTTTCTCCGTTTGCTGTGCCAGGTTCCTAATGGCACCAAGATTGAAAATTTTGAGAGCTCAGTAAAACACAGTTCAAAGGAGCATCCAAGTAATGTATCTTTTCCTCCAGTTAGCAGAGATATCTGCATGGCTCTGGGCGATTCTACCACCACCTCAGTAGCGCCAACAGTAGAAGAACAGACCTTGCCTAATACTGCTCCACACTTTAGAGAAAAGTGCCTGAGCATAGCAAAAAGGTTGGGAAACTCTCATTTCAATTTGCCCATGCTGTCTCCCAAGTTTGGGAGAGCAAAGGAGGATCCCCAACTTTTGGTTGCTGAGTCAAACAGTGAAAGCAAAATAACTGAAGGATCCCAAATTTCATTTAGGGATAAAAGAGATGGTAATCTGGCAGTAAATGATCCTGTCATTGTTAATCTCCCTTTGGTGCAAAGCTTGCCAGATCCAAATACAATGAATTGTACAGCAAATTTGGATAATTCTTTTGTTACCATGGACCATTTATTTGAAGGATTGAATGAGAAACAAATATCTGCTATTCAGCAAGAAAGGAGGAGAATCAAAGAACAGAACAAAATGTTCAATGCAAGAAAGCTCAGCCTTGTGCTGGATCTTGACCATACTCTTCTCAATTCAGCAATGGTAGTTAAAAATGAGTCGCTATCTTTTGTTTTTGCTTTTAAATGTTTAAGGGAGGGACTTAGGGTTTTATATAAAGTAGAACAGGATAATAAATTTTTCAACAAAATGCCACATCTAAATTCAAGATGAATGGGGTTTCTATCCTAGCTGTATCTTTGTGATTGAACTTTAGAGCTATGGATAAGTTTCAAGTTGGTGGATTTTCCTGTTTGGCAGTTTTTGGATATTGAGCCAGCCCATGAAGAAATATTAAAGACAAAGGAGGAGAAAGATCGAGAGAGTCCTCATCGTCATCTTTTTCGCTTACCACATATGAGAATGTGGACGAAATTGCGGCCAGGGATTTGGCAGTTTTTGGATAGGGTGAGTGTTTTGTTGATTGAGAAATAAACTAGAAAGAACCTAAGACTCTAGCAATATGCTACTACAGTTTCTTTCCATTTCTGTTATATTTTCAACATGGCATTTGAAATTTTCTAGAGAGAATTGGCATTTGTTGGATTGCAACTCTTTGGAATCAAGCAACAAGTTGTCTGTCACCTTACAGTGTGAACTTGTTTTGCTTAAAGTCTTTTTATTATTGTTGTGTATGTTATAGGCAAGCAAGTTGTATGAATTACATGTTTACACAATGGGTAGCAGAGTCTATGCTACAGAGATGACGAAAGTGCTCGATCCCACAGGAAAACTATTTGCAGGACGTGTTATTTCTAAGGGTGATGAGGCTGATGTAGGTGGATTTGGAATATCTTCCAAAAGCAAAGACTTGGACGGGGTAATGGGTATGGAGTCTTCAACAATTGTTATTGATGACACCGAGAAGATGTGGCCTCATCACAGGCTCAATTTGATTGTGGTTGAGAGGTAAAATTTAAGCTCACTGGTTCATTTTTGCTCTCAAGGTCCATGGCAATACTGTTTTTTGCTCTTAAAAATGAGAACCTGTGATGTACAGGTATACATACTTCCCATGTAGTCGACGCCAATTTGGATTGGCAGGGCCCTCTCTGTTTGAGATTGATCATGATGAGAGGCCGGAAGATGGAATGTTGGCATCTACTTTACAGGTTAGATGCTATCCCGAGCTTCAACTATTTGCAAGATTAAAATATGTATTCACAGTTTGTGAACCTGTGACTAACTCTTAAACATCTCTAAATCAAAACAGGTTATTGAACAAATACACCATGATTTTTTCTCAAAAAAACTATTATCTGAAGTAGATGTCCGTGATCTTCTGGCAACTAGACAACACAAGGTTCTTATGGGTTGCAGAATAATCTTCAGCAGGGTTTTTCCTATGGAAGAAACCCAACCCCATCTAAACCCTTTATGGAAGTTAGCTGAAAAATTTGGTGCTGAATGCACAACTCAAATTGATGAACATGTTACACATGTTGTAGCCATTTCCCTTGGAACTAACAAGGTATGTATGTTACTATTAACGGAGATGACTAAAATATTAAATAGTTCTTGTATAACCCATCAGGCCTTACACCAAGGAATATTGTCTTTATGTTTTTGCTTATGCTACAGGTAAAATGGGGCTTGGCAAAAGGGCGACATGTGGTTTGTACTGGCTGGTATGTGCTCCTAGACATGGTTTAACTGTTTATTGTCGTTGAAGTGCTTGGTCCTTATTGCTGATATTTTCCTAGGGCCTAGAGTCACTAATCTTTGTATCTATGCGTTTGCTTAACAGGCTTGAAGCTTCAGCTCTTCTTTACCGTCGAGAGAATGAGAGGAATTTTCCTGTAATTACATGACAACAAAAACAATAGGCAGCTGTACACAAAATCTCATTAACTCATTGAGGTAAAATTGAAAACCAGAAGGGTCAGCCACAAATCTTAAACAGGAAAATGGCTTGTTTAGATAGTCCCTCGTGTCTAGGACATGATGTCAGTTTTGAGGACTGTCAATGTTTGAGAGGGATATTAGTTTTTCCTATTTTTCACTTCATTTATATTCAATTTATCCACAACAATTTTAGTTTTGAGATGGTGAGGCTTAGGGCTCAAATGCAACTTTGTTGCTTATTATAAGTTCCAATGAGGAATGACTCATAAATGAGAGATGTTAGCAACGAGTCACAAAGGAATGGTTTTTTCATTTCATCCAGTATGTTGCCACTGTGATGAAGTTACAGCATATCAGGTACCAGCATCGATTGATTGTGTTCATAAAGATTGCCCCTAGTAGATTTGCAATTTAGAACGTAAACAACGTTCTTGAAATGCAAACTAGTTGGGGATGGCAAAGGATTCTTTTGGGCAGGTTGCCCTGAGTGTAAAATAGAGAAACCGGAGGCATTGGGGGCTGCTATGTGTTATATCTTACATGCTGTGGCAGTATTTTGCTATAGCATACATATAGCCTATAGGTTGCCACAAGGGCAACACAGATGTGGAAGCTATATGATTGCAGAGAGCTTCATTTTTGTTTAAGACAAAATAAATACCATTAATCTATATTTTTATAGTACACAACTACCTTCACTGAACACAGTAAAAATTCCATTTGGCTGGGGGTCGCTTTACAAGCATGTAGAATAAAAGTCTAATTCCTTCATTTGTACAAGCACGTCTAATTATAATGCAACACATTTGAATTGATATCTTTATTACAGATTTTACTTTATCAGGTAGGCTTGGCGAGCTATAATCAAGAGAGGCTTAGCGTTGAGATGGTGAATGAGTCAGCTAAATTATTTTACTACTGTAGTTGAAGTCCTAAAAAATACTTTTGAAGTTTTCCACATGTTCTTCCATAATGTTTTGGTCCAACTAAGAAAGATTTGACAGGCAGAGAATTGGTTGGTAGATTACTTGACTTACATAACATTTTCTCAAAACGTGGAATTAGTGTCAAAGTGTATACACTGAACTTACCAAACTTGACACATGGCCAGACGGTCAAGAGTTGACTCTCGTCAAGACTTCGGAGTCGACTTGTCAAGTAAAAACATAAAAGATACAGTAAATTAAAAAACGACTCGGCAAGGTTCGGGAGTTGACTGATCAAACCTTGGGATTTGACTCGAGGGACTCCGGAGTTGAGTCGACTAACTAAATATAGAATTGACTTGGTTGACTCATAAGTCATACTTCTTCATTAACTTGGTTGGCAAGTGAGGCTGAGTCACGGTCTGATTTGACCCCTTTGGACGACAGCCTAGTTAGATCTGCAAGTCCAGATAGACTTGGTCGAGTTTGGGAACTATCTTTACAGGTAAAGGAAACTTCGTGGGAATTTTACTAAAGCTATTTCTATGACACGGTGTTTGGTTGGCTTGTAGTCTGAATATCAAATGTTGTATTGGCCTATGATGTTTGGACTGATATAAGAGTGGATATATAGATTGCTTTACTTTGTTTTTCACCTTGTTTTTAATAAAGATTTTATTAAAAAAGGATAACAGAAACACAAAATTTTCGTTTTTGAAGTGGTAAATTGAGAATGAGAGCAATGATGTGAATACCAATATGTTGTGAAGCCATTTATCATTAATTTGTTGGTTTTAGATGTTTTTTAATCTCGATCCTCACTTCTACATTTTTTTTCCATCTCCATTGTGTTGTTTATGTCGAACAACTTTCTATTAAGTAGTACAAGAGTCTTGTATGACATAACCATTGAATAAAAAATGAAAAATTGGCCAAAGAAGAGTTCATTTTACAAGGTTATGAAGGTTTTGAGATTGTAGGCCTTAATAAGAGGCTCTGAAAAACACTTGTTAGATGAAACATTCAAAATGATTGCAAGAAATAATGATCATGATCATCAATTCCACTAGATTATCTCCTAACTGAAAACCAAACATTTAAGAACATCCAAGAGCAGTAGATCTTAAGTCCCAATGAATTTGAGAAGAGAACCAATTTTTTTGGCATTTGAAATTTAACAAGTATAGACAATGTCTCAATGTTACAATTTTCTTTGGTAATCACAAGTTCACCACTATCCCTTTAGTAGCTCCTCGATTTTTGCCTCAATTTGTTCCCAATATTTTGCGATGAACCTTTGCTGTTGTATTGTAAGGCATTAAGACATTGCAATCAATGGTATCAACATGGTTGGAGACAAAACGATACTCTATACCCCTTTATATGAGTACGAAACTTAGATCATAGTGAAATATTGAATCTAGTCTTGGTGATTCAGTATAAGTGATGCATGTGTTGAGCTAATTGCATATCTAATATCCACATAGTGGTCAAGACTAAGGTTGATTAAAGTTGCACACTCCTTTTCAGGCTATTCCAAGTGGTCTAATCATGATGTCCTAGGAAGGGTATTGTGATTTTCCACGAGGTTAATTTTTTTGTCCATTTAATGAAGATCTGAGATTGAAAGCCCAAATCGCAGTGAGTGGCTTTGCCTAAAAGTATCGACCATAATGGATAGCTTTGCTTGAAAGTATGTTAAATTCTTTACTAAACAAATGCCATTTGACACAACATTCACCATTAATATGACTAGATGACTAAGTTGCCTATTATAGAACCATGATTTTGAAACCTTCCAAATTCCCCAATAAATTTTCCCCTTCATTTATATCCCACTCCAATGCATCAAGACCAAAGCAATCTAAATAGTAGTGCCAAACCTACATGGACCATAAACAACAAAAAAGTTGAGCAAACTCATCTTGTATCACACCATGTATTGGATAAAGGGGTGGACCACATTAGTTCTATACATGCATATTGTTGAAATTTAGAACATAACAACCGTTAGGAAAGTAAATTCYGTACAGAATGAACAAATGAACAACTTGGAACACAAGATATGGTGGGTATCATTGATAGCTCACATAATTCATTACAGAAGAGGCAAAGCCTTGAATACACAATAGGGCTTAATTTAGCTACCTTCCACCTAATAGCTACCAATGTGGCCTAAATAGTAGTGCCAAACCTACATGGACCATAAACAACAAAAAAATTGAGCAAACTCATCTTGTATCACACCATGTATTGGATAAAGGGGTGGACCACATTAGTTCTATACATGCATATTGTTGAAATTTAGAACATAACAACCGTTAGGAAAGTAAATTCCGTACAAAATGAACAAATGAACAACTTGGAACACAAGATATGGTGGGTATCATTGATAGCTCACATAATTCATTACAAAAGAGGCAAAGCCTTGAATACACAGTAGGGCTTAATTTAGCTACCTTCCACATAATAGCTACCAATGTGGCCTATAACTTCCTACTTATAATGGTGAGCCATAAATGAGATTAATGACTAATAAGGGGCCACTAAGTCTAGCTGAACCATCATGACACTACCACCCCCACCCCCCTTTAAGGTTACCTTGGGGATGACATCAGCAAAGGTGGCATAAATATATTTGACCAATAAGCAAATCAAAGAATTTGATCATGACTATCAATTAGCCAAAAAAGATCTGGACCATGCTCTCATGATAGTTAATAGGCTCAACAAATGTTCTAGATACCACATGTAACAAGATGGCCTTTGCATCATAAAGTATACATGTGCTAAATGAAACAACATATAAAGATTTCATCAAAGTGGTCAAACTTGACACTGTTGCTGTTATGAATCAATAAAAAAGAGTAATGAGGACTATACAATTGTATAGCTGATGACACACTCATATGAAATTGCTGAGCAAGTGCAAAAATGTTACCATGACTAATTGCCAATCCAACCACAACATGCCTTAGTAGTTGGTAGCATGCCTATTATGCTTCTTCACTGAAGATTGGTAAGAATAATTGCTATCATATATTGATAAGAATTTACACACTTAGATGAAGATCAAGAATGTCTTTGATCACAATTATTAGGGTGCAAATATGATTGAGATGCAGATGGAGAAGCATATGGGGCTAGCTGAATAGGTGTAGGATGTGATTGTTGCTCAACAAAAGGTGCAAGATTTAGTTCCTATGAATCGATAATAGAGGAATTCAAGCTTTGACATATCCTATGTGGAGGAATCAACATATGGTGTAGAATTTGTTTTTTGCAAAATAGTAGTAAATGTTAGACTGTGAGTCCCTAAACAATCACAAAGTTTGAGACCACCAACTTATGAGTTGTAATCCTTATCTATTGATGACATGTTGTCATGATTCATGGATGAGTTGTCAGTGAGATCTAGATCTAAAAGTGGCCAAATCCAAAGTGGTCAATTGATATCACGAGATCAATACATTGTGTAGAGAATGGCTTTAAAGCCTTTTCTGCCAGATCTTGTTTTGTTGTGCTTGTGCTCTATTTGTTAACATGGTATTATAGTTCTTACAGTCTTAAGGGTTTGGTAACCCCTCTGTGGTAGTCATCCATGAGAGATATAGTCAATGTAAAGAGCTAAATTGAATACAAATTCCATGGTAGTGATCCACGAGAGAATAGCACTGATGTCTACACCAACAAAGTTGCAGATTTGTATTCATTTGAGGGTATACTGGTAAAGACAATTTCATTGTTATCTTGATTTAGAATCAATTTATAACTATATATTTTGCAGAGATCTATTTTTCGTTATTCAAGATCTATTGTACAATCTATCTGTAGTAGATATTTACTGTGCTTGCTCTATGAGAGGCTCTCAGCACAATAAATCTACGTACAAATATCAAGCAAGCAAAACCTTTTATTGCATGTGAAATGTGATCTCAAGAATTTGAAGAAAAAAGTTTGGGCATCGATCCAGCTCAACCCACAAATCATTCACGGCAAAAATAGAATAGCAACAAAGATTGCTCAACCCCAGTCGTAAAAGGAAGGAGATCTCGGCTGCCTATCATTGCGATCTGCTCTAAATCAAGAATTGGAAAAGCTAATCATTTTTTTAAATTGTGAGAAAAGTGATGGGCAACGGATTCAATGGGAATTCAGTCAGCAGAATCGACACGACATCAAAACTCCAGAGCTGCAAGGCACTCTCACTTTCCAAAAATAAAGCTTCAACAATAGCCACACTCTATAACAACTGATCCATTCAAGGTATTCTTGTACTCTTGGAAAGAGAATCATTACAACTGGAGGCAACAGATCCAACAATAGTAACCGCCACGATTGCTCCGGCTAGTAAATCACACAAGATTCTGCGACTCTTCTTGTTATAGTGAGCAATGATGTCTATATCATAGTTTACAGATGGATTGAGTATTGTTCATTTGTGTATCTTATATTGTCTTTGGGTCGTCTACCCTAAATGATAGATTTGTTTTCTCCGTGGGCTGAAAAATTATATCGGAAGATCATATTTACCGCCCTAAAGAATCTCAATTGATGCTGACGTGCAGCTGAGTGCATTCCTATAGCATTGCACAACACTGGAGGTCAACGGAGCTCTCCAGTAAGTTTTGCAAATCCCAAGTGATCTAGTTCTGGGATTATGCCATCTTCCAGAAATTATGAAGTCTCTTGAAAGGCATCGAGGGACTTTCCTTTCCTTTCCTTTGATATGTACACAAGGTAGTAAATTTAGGGTTTCGAAGGACTAATTTTATTGGCCCCAAAGAATCTGAATTGATGCGGATGAATTCAAGGAGCCCACGTGTAGCTTATATATATATGGTATAAGGCTGGTAATTGGTGTGAAAATTGCAACAAAGATGAAATATAATGTTTATTGAAGGCTTCCCTTTGTAATGTTCTCACAATAAAAATATTCATAATAAAATAAAAAATTTCCTAGGGGTTTAAGGAAGACAATGCATTTGTGTGTGATTGTATATGTTTTTGGATGTTTAATGGTGTTTTGTGTTTAGTTTTTTTATTTTCATATTTAATTTGGCGAATGCACTCATGAAGTGCAATGGTGATTGCAACAATTAAGTGTATTGAAGTCTTCTCAAACTTATCATCTTTGAAAATTGGTAAAAGGTTGTGTCATTTTCAAATATTTGACACTAAGTGGCAAATAGTAAATCCATCAAGAGTAAAAATTATTTTATTCATGAATTAAATTATCAACATTAAAGGATAAATAATTGAATCTAAGTAGTGAATTGTACAAAGGGTAAAGTGCCAAACTCTTTCAAGTCAATTAAGTGTTTTTCAAGTCCAAAATCAATTGTGAATGTTATCATCAAGACCGATCTGAAATTTGAATAAGGAGGTCAAATGAGTCATCAAATCAAGTCATTGTAGTCACACTTTAGGGTGCATGATCGGTAGTACTTGACATCCTAAGGTGACATCAAATCAAGTGAGCATGGTATAAACGAAACAAGTGCAAGAGAGCAAGTGCAAGTGAGTGAATACAAGTGAGTGTGACAAATGAGTGTGAGCAAAATAATAAAAGGGTAAAGCAGGAAAGTGTTTACAAAACGCCTCTCAAGAAATCAAGGAATTACAAGACTACAAGCATGAATTCCCTAATTGGATTATTGATCTTCAAAATCGAATTAATATGAAGGATCAATTGATTGAAGCACTCGAGTTGGAATTAATTCAAAAGCAAAAACAAATTGATGACATGGCTGATGCAACATATGCAACAAATGACCTCATACACAGGTTGATTTAATTTGTGATACAAAGGATCTAGCACAAAAGGCTAATGCAACTTGTGATACTGAGGGGCTCATACAAAAGGTTGATGCAACTTGTAACACAAAAGACTTAATGTGGATGGTTGATTCTACTTGTGATACACATGACCTAATGGTGGATATAAAAGAAACACAAGAGATGGATGATGATGATTCATATTGTGGACCGATGAAAAAAAGTTTTGTTGAATATGAGTCATAAGGAGCACAAAGTGAAAGCAATAACAAGTACAAATATGAATGTGAAGATATAAAAGAAAAACATCAAGAATTACAAAATGATATTTCCAAGATGATTGTTAGACCTTGGGAAGAATTTCCATTCAACAAAAATTGGCATGGCTTAGGTTATGACAAAGGCAACAACTTTCAAATCCTAGATTATTCCAAACCAGTTTAGTTTGTAAGTGGAGAATTTTTTGAAGAAGAGAAGAATCTTGATAATAAGTGCCAACATTGTCATAGAGTTGGTCACTTGGAGACACAGTGTTTTGATCTCCATTTTTGTCTTCATTGTGGGAAGACAAATAATCTCTCAGAAAAGTGTCGAAAGAAGAAGAAGGTTAATTGAACATTACATTATGGTTGGACAAGCTCTTGGAAATGGAATCAACAAGTAAATAAGCTACACAAGTCTTACAATATAGTCTAGACACAAGTAAAGACACATTTGCATGGAGAAATGACAAAAAAAGCTTTCAAACAACTATTCCAGATTATTTTGGGCAGGATCCGTTCCCAATTCTACATGTTTTTTGAAATTGAAACATGAATCCAAAGATGGTACTCTCTACATCTCAACGAGGGGAGTACATTGTTAAAACAACAACATACTCTCTTGTACCTTTAGGGGGGAGTATCTGAAAATGGTTAGTGGTTAACCAAAACCAGCACAAACATTGATGTAATTGGTTAGTGGTCAACCAAAAAACCACTAGATATCATTAAAGAACGGAGCAATCCAAAATCTTGCTTGGATCCCTTCGAAAAATTCTCACCTTGCATCTAACAAGGGGGGAGTATTTTATTGCCAATGATGATAGTCATGCTTCAAGTTTCAAAGTCATATTGGCGATTTTTTAGGCATATCTTCATCGAAGCTCAGTTCAAAAATTTCAGATTGAAAATGATACCAATTATTGTTTCCTTACTAGTACAATTATTTAGACTTGTGATTGTGGAGGAGGGGGAGGGAGGGAATGTTAGACTGTGAGTTCCTAGATAATCACAAAGTTTGAGACCACCCACTTATGAGTTGTTATCCTTATCTATTGATGAGGTGTTTTCATGTTCCATTTATGAGTTGTCAATGATATCTAGATCTAAAAGTGGTCAAATCCATGTATTATAAATTAATATCATGAGATCAATACAATGTGTAGAGAATGACCTAAAACCTTTTCTACTAGATGTTATCTTGTTGTGATTGTGCTTGATTTGTTAACAATAAATGGATTGGGGTGACTTGCATTTGGAAATGAAGTCTCAAAGTAGCTAAGGCCTTCTTGCATTAGTGTCATCTTAAATACACGTTGAATAAGAGTTTCCTTTCCATGCTTGCCAAGTCCCAATGTTGCTATAACCCATTTGGTGAAGCAATTTGAGTTCAAACCCTTTAGCATGTTTTTTGCACTCAAGAGAACACCGTCCACGGGTAGCTAATAGTGTGAAAATAGATGCAAAAGTGTGATTAGATTCTTCAATAAATGATAAAATAGTCACCCAAAATTTCAAGTAGTGCTTCCTTATCCTTTGATTCACCAAAAAGTTTTTGAAAGTCATGTGCATGAGTTTCTTTAGACTTAATAATATAAAACTGTAATGTCCCTGTTGCATGATCTTGTTATACATATTTAGGCAAGATTTCTAAGTTATTCTATTTTTTGATGTGTGCTGGTATATGGTTTAGACAAGCAAGAATCCTATATGATGTTTTGGAGTTATTATTGATTATATTTTTCATGTGTATATAATGTTATCTATGTATATGGATATGTTGCGGTGAATTGTATGTTTTGGATGAGATGATGTTGTATGATTGAATTGTGGATGGATTATTATGTGGATTTGTGACTTGTGTTTTCTAGATTAGATCTTGGGCAAATTGTTGATAATATTGAAAATTACTAATGTGTGAACAAATGAATGAACCAGTGTGAGTGTGGCATGGAAACCTAGGCTTGTTGGTTGATATGGAATCATGAAGGATCGTGAAAGTCCATTTATCAATCTTGAAGATTTAAATTAAGTATATAAAAAAGGGAACACGATGTTTTCGCAATAAGACCTGTGGAAGGGAACACATGTTTAAGCTAATAAGGTTAATACTTGATATGGAGTGTTTGTGTATGTGCAGGTCACATGATGAGACCTTGTCGACTTGCTAACAGATGGTGTGTAGTCCTTACTTCCCAACAATCAGGTTTCATATTCCAAGCAAAATAGGGTAATTATGGTGACCCCCATGATTCAATTAGTTTACGAGTTATTTACCCATTTGGGAATGGAAACCATATATATATATATATATATATATATATATATATATATATATATATATATATATATATATATATTCCCTTTAGGTTACATTGCCTAGGGAAACCCCCTTGTACTTCCCCTCATTTCGAGGATGGTACCCAGGGTAAGCCTTAGAATCTTCATTGCACAAGGTCAATCAACAATAGGACTCAAAGCCATGACAACAATATATTCATTAAGAGCTCAACATATCACTTACAGGAATTGAATCTGGGTGGGGAGGATAACAATCATTCCTCCCAACCACCTGATCCAAACCCAATTGACTCATGTGAGGGAGATGCTGTCAAAATTTGGGCAGAACTGAGCACTTAGTTGAATTACCCATTTTTTTTTGAATTTGAAAGGAATTGAGCTATTTTTGGTTTCAATGAGGTAGTGATTGTTAGTCCACACAATGTGGGGGTCTTAGGGAAAGAAGTTTTCCCCTAGTAAGGTTGGGAGGAAAATTGGTTGGCATACTCTCTTACCTAATAGTAGTTGAAGTCAAAATCTAAGTAGGTATATTATTTTAGCAATTGCATAGTGTAGAGATGATTTTAACAAGTTTGTTATTGCAAAATTTGAATGACTACTAGGTAGAATTGAATGTACATATGCTATTTGAATTCCAAGATTATTATGATTACAATTTTGTCCAACTACACTAACTTGTAATGTTTCTCAATAGCAATTTCAAAGTGCACACTATGTTGAAAACAAATGTTCAAAATTGCCTTAAAGAGGGGGTAAGTATGAATTATAGAAAATAAGTTATATTTCTAAACGCTGAATGATTGAGATGTTTACATTCTAAGTGTATTTTTGAGTATATATTTTGAGTTTTGATTTTATATATTTTGAGTTTTATTTTGCTTTTGGTAATTCAATTCATTATGTGGGTGAACGACAATGTTTTCGTAGTGGTTTAATGCACTCTTCCTTGAATTCATTTTAGTTTGTTGCCATGTGTTTGTGGAAAGTCCCGAATCGATATTGATTTCATTTACTTGGTTGGTGCTAAGTATTTGCTGGTTTAACTCTAGCTTTGTATAAAGAAGACTGTAGGGATTGGAATGTTTCACAATGTTGGATTTAATGGCTGTGTGAATTTACATGCTTAAATGGAGTAATTTGCCTTTGTTTGAGGAGGCCCAAAAAGTGTAATGAAATGTCTTTACATTAAAGTGCCTTTTCTTTGAGGCTGCCACACACAGTGTTTGACTAAATGTTTCAACAAGAATTTGAGCTAAGACAAATTGTTGGATACATAATCTTTTGTGGTTGCTTTACTTGCAACTGTAATGTGAATATGAAGAGTGGTAGGTGATAGGAACGCTCCTCTGTTGGGAAATACCAAGATTCATTTAGTTATGTATATATGCACCTATCATACTAATTCAAAACACATCAAGTGTGAAGTTAATTTTCTGCCATCCTTGGCCTGATTGTGGTATCAGAGCCAACCATGAGTAGATTCCCTGCCCTGGTATTTTCCCAATCAGTTGAAATGCCCTCGTCTACCCTTTGCGCTCTGTTCATTATAGTCTGCTGCTGAGATAATTTGATTCGTTCGACCTCATTTCCTCACGTTGGAAACCATACCCTAATTTCTCAGATAAACCCTAATTTCGCTCATTTGTTCCAACACATAGAGATGAAGCGTCCGGCTACAGATCAACCAATCTCGGGTTTGACACCAACAACAACCACAAATCCTTGAGTCATTGTAATTGCCACGTTCATTGACTCCTGTCTCTACCTCTCCTTAACACCAGAACACAGGCTGTGTCCAATCACCTGCAACCTCTGATGGAGTGAGTGAGCTACCTCATACTAATTCGTCGACCTCCACGAATCGACTTGACTTTTATTGATCGTCTGGAATCTTGGTTATGAGATGGTGTAACTCTTTACATGTATATACCAAAAGACTGCGAACAAGCCTCCGATGGTGTAACTCTTTCTCCCATTGACTTTCAAATCTTAATCTCGCACAGACGATTGAGTTATAGAGGTTGACAAATTTTCATTTCCATGTTTTCTAGTCAGGTCCATCTACTCGACTGATAGAAGACCTTTCTTACAAGATGCTATTGGTTATACGACATATGCTGCTGGTATATGACATAATTCGATGCTAGTATACATCCATTTGCTGTAGCAAGAGAATTTCATGGTGCATCCTCATTGTATTTTTAATTTGCTAATGTGTGTGTGAATACAACATAAGACAATGTATTCTTTTGCATCTGCCTATGGGGCTTCCAGTACTCCAGTTTTCGGACAACATAGAGGCAATAAGAGAAGACACAAAAAGAAGAAGCTCAGAGCTAGGGGGTTTGGCATAATCCCCGTGAAAAATATGATCTTCATTGTACCCATTGTGGAATGAATGGGTCACATGCAGCCACCAAATACAAAGTTCCATGGGAGAAGATTGAAGAAAGACATAGTCAGAATAAAGACAAAGATAGAACTTTAAGACCAACGAAAGGTAAAGCACCCGTTCATTATGTTGTTTCCTATTGCAATATAGGAGTAACTGAAGATCTATTTAATACTTCATTTGCTTCTTAGGGAGATGCATGGATTCTTAACACATGCACGACCTCCCACATGACATTTCAAAGAGATTTCTTCGAAGAATTTGATGACAATGTATATAACACAATGTACTTTGTAGATAGATCAAGTCTCAAAACCTTCGGGAATGGGCACCATCGGGCTTATGTTTCTAGGAATCTTGGATTTTCTTCTGCAAAATGTACTTTATCTTCCTGAGCTACAAAGAAGCTTGCTGTCCCTTGTGCACATCAAACAACAAGGACACTTTGTTCATATGTTCGGTGGGAAAGTTGAGATAAGGAAGGATTCTGACAACATGGTTGTCATGACCGGAATAGAAGATGGAAGACTGTTGAAGCTGAATGGGACATCTGCCCATACACACACTGTTTCATAACTCTCTCATCATGACTAAGGTAGAATGCCATCTAGTCTTTTGTGGCATGCTATATTTGGCCATATTAATTACGACAGTCTCCGTTTTTTAAGAAAGAATGATGTTTCAAGTTTTCCTACTATTCCTAGGAAATTGAAGCAATGTGATGCTTGCATCCTTGGAAAATACAACAACCAACCCTTTCATGATTCCACTTCTAGAGCATGTAGAAAACTTGAACTGATTCATTCTGATTTGTGTGGTCCTATGCCTGTTCCTTTTGCAAATGTAAACAAACATATCATGACTTTTATTGATGAATACACAAGAATGTGTTGGGTGTACTTGTTGAAAGATAAATCACAAGCTTTTGAAACATTTAAAAATTTTCATGTATGGATTCAAAATGAAACTTAGTCTCGTATTGGGTCTCTTCACACTAATAATGGAAGATAATATACATCTAATGAATTTTAAAGTTACCTTTTCCAACACAGGATCAAACATCAAACAATAGTTCCATACAATCCTCAACAAAACGATGTAGTTGAATGCATGAACATGACATTCCTAAATATGGTTCGTTCCATGATGTTTTTCAAGAATGCTAAATTGATGTTTTGGGTTGATGCAATTCTATGTGCACATGTGCAGTTTATGTAAAAAAAAAGTGTCCATCTCATGCTCTCAAAAACAAGACTCCATATGAAATGTGGTATGGCCACATTCCTTTGTGAGGCATCTCAGGGTCTTTGGTTCCACTTGTTATGCCTTGATCCCTAAGGAGCAAAGAAACAATCCTGATGCAACGAGTCAAAAGTGCATATTCTCGGGGTATTCAAATACCACCAAGGGGTATCATATTTATGATGAGACAAACAAGAAGTTCATCCTTTCTAGAGATGTGATCTTTCTTGAATCCACCAAGAAAGACAAAATTGTTGAGATGCAACTTGATCATCTGGACATATTTACTCGTGTAACGATATCATGAATTTGATGATATGCCTCGGAACCATCTTCCCTGCATGAAGAAGTTCCCGCCACTTCATCAAAACCTGAATATCACTTAGATGATGTGATCAAGAAGAATGAAAAGTTGAGGCTTGATGAGAACTCAACACCATCTCAATTAGATGAGCAATCAAGACCATCTCAGAAAGGTCCACCAAAATGGCTCACAAAAACACTTGAAAGTGTTCATCTTGATGAGATAGGGAGGAAATAAGCCATGCAAAAGGAATATGACACTCTCATCAAGAATGTGACATGGAAGTTGGTGGACCCTCCATATGGGACCAAACCAATTGGATCCAAGTGGGTATTCAAGAACAAGTAYAGATCAGATGGCTCACATGACAAGCACAAAGCAAGGCTYGTGGCAAAATGATTTGCACATAAAGAAGGTGTTGATTATGATGAGACTTTCCCCCCCACAACAAAATGGGATACCATCCACACTCTATTTTCCATGGAAGCACAAAATGGATGAAAAATTAATCAAATGGATGTGAACACTGCKTTCTTGAATGGAGACTTGAAAGAGAATGTGTTCATGTCTCAACCAGAAGGCTTTGYTGTGAAGGGAAAAKAACATAAGGTATGCAAGCTCATCAAATCCTTATATGGCTTGAAACAAACACCACGAGCATGGTATGAAAAGTTAACCAAACATCTTCTAAAATTGAATTTCAAGCATTTCAATCTTGACGATGCAACTTTGTTTGTCAAGAAAGTTGGAAAAACTATTGTGTATATTGTAGTATATGTAGATGATCTATTCATAATAGGGAACAATGAGAACTACATTGCATCCATAAAGAAAGAGTTGAAGAAGGGCTCTGAGATGAAATATTTGGAACATCTTCACTACAATTTGGGCATTGAAGTGAAACATAATCCAAAGTACATATTCATTTCTCGGAAGAAGTACATTGGAGAGCTTTTGAACAAGTTTGGCATGGCTTAGTGCAATCATGTTTTTACTCCAATGGAACAAAATTTGAAACTCACATCAAAAGAAGGGAAGAATTTGAGGATGCAACCAAGTATAGACAACTTGTTGGAAGTCTTATCTATCTTACTACCACCAAACCAAACATTTCATTCGTTGTTGGGATTCTTTCCAGGTTCATGCAAAAGCCTTGTGAAGGACATTGGTCTGCTGCAAAAAGAGTTCTAAAATACTCGAAAGGAACTTAAGATTTTGGACTCAGGTACTCTAAAGTAGATGACTTCAACCTGATCAGATATTTTGATTCAGAGTTTGACAGAGAGAAGGAAAATGGAGTGTCAACTTCAGGCTATCTCACAAGTCTTGGATCGACAATTGTCTCCTGGAGATCATGCAAAAAATGAGTTCCAACAAATTCCACAACAGAGGCAAAATACGTGGTAGCTACAGAAGCTACAAAGGAGATTGTGTGGCTAAGGAAAATACTTGAATATTTGTAGGAGAAACAAGGGAATTCTACTCCTCTTCTAGTTGACAATACTTTTGCAATCAAGGTGGCCAAGAATCCAAGATTCCATGATCGAACCAAGCACATCAACACAAAGTATCATTTGATTCAGTATCATGTAGAGGCCAAGAATATTCACTTGAGACATTGTTCCACGAATGAGTAGATGCAAACATCTTCACCAAAGCGTTTGGAAGAGAAAAAATTGAGAAGTTCAGAATGATGCTTGGACTCACACACACACGTTCGGATCAAGGGGGGAAATGTTGGGCATGTAATCTTTTTTGGTTGCATTACTTGTAACTGTAATGTAAATATGAAGAGTCATAGGTAATAGGAATGGTCACCCGTTGGAGAAGACCAAGAGTCATTTACTTATGTATATGTGCACTTATCATACTAATGCAAAACACATCAACTGCGGAGTAAATTTTCTGCCATCCCTGACCTGACACAAATTACAACAATCACATATCAATTCCATTCCTCTAATACATGTTATCTCTATCATTAGCTTGATTATATGTTCAAAGCATATAGTTTGTTCCCATGAATGAAATTTGGGCATATGATATGCATAAATTATCCTTGAGAAATATCTAATAGTTTTGCTATGTGCATGCTTCAAAAGAAAGTGGTTTTCATATATGAAGATTACATTATTCGTTGCTTATGTGCATGAAATTTTATTTTAATTTAAGGTAGCCTTATGCGTTCTTATGTCAAGAAAAGAGCTTGGGCTCTTATTGGAAATGGAATGATGCTTATGGCTTTATAAACTAGGCTTGAGTTGCAATTATAAATATCACTGTAGAAAATTGACAGGTAAAACTCCTATTTTGCTTGTTTCCAAATAAAAAACGAAATAATAAGCATTTTACCATGCAAATTCTACTTCCATGTTGGAAGGTTCAAAAAATCAAAGAGCAAAAAAATTCATGAAATTGCATTCAATGGTTGGTAAGCTACTATCTCTGTGATGGATGGATAATTTCTACCATTGCTCAAATATGTTTTTTTTATTCTCATTCATAGAGCCAAGATATAATGAGTTTATTTTGATTTTAACGAGTGATTTATTCTCACAACCCATATTTGGGGTTTTGAATGGATAAGATCGTGGATTTCTTTTGCCTATAGCTATGTTGATTTTGGAAATTAAATTGTATTAGGAAATTCTCCAAGAAGAGAACTCCCTTTCTATCCATTCATTTCATAATTCAGATTTTTGTATGCAAAGTGTTTGTGAAAACACTTCAACTATTAAATATATTGTGTTCATTTTATAGTTTAGACTTTTGTATGCAAAGTGTTTGTGAAAACACTTAAATTATTAAATACTTTGGGTTCATTTTAGTATGAAGAGTGTTTGTGAAAGCACTTCAATCATTGATCATCATTGTAGAAAATAGGTAATGGTTATCACCTTTCATTTATATTACGGATATGTGAGGAGAGTTAATTTGTCATAAATTATAATAGCAAGCCAAGTAAGAACATATAGTATAACTTAACAAGCTTAGAGTATTTTATATGATGCATTCTCTTGTGTCCTTATATTTAAGGAATTGTTCCTTTATCATCCATTGATTGTCACATGCACGTGTGTGATTATATAAAACATGATTACTTTTGTGAATGATCTAAAACAAATGTATAGATTCCCTTCAAACTAGTCTTGCGTGATTATATAAAACATGATTACTTTTGTGAATGATCTAAAAAAAAATGTATATATTCTCTTCAGAAACTAGTCTTGGCCAATAGTTTAGTTGGTTAACATAGTGTTGAGGAGCATTGCAAAAATATCTATCTTTTAAATAGTGCGTAACAATCCTATAATGTACCTTTAGTACTTCTTAAATCCCTTCTTGTACAAGTAATTGATTGATACCCCATAGATTTTGGATGGATTTGGCCTTCTTAGCAAATTGTTGACATAGAAGATCATCTTCATGCTTCAAGTCATGTACCCATTAAAAAGACAAGCATTATCATTTTGAAGTGGAATATCCTCTTTATGATGTTAGGAAACAAAGTCCTACAAGAAATTGACCATATCTTAAAGTCAAATTTATTTCCATTAGGAAAAGATTATGCTCATCAAGAGTAGAAGCATTGTTATCCAAGGAAGTAACTTCATTACTGTTGATGATTATGTTGGGTATGTGTTATATTCTTTGCACGAGTAGTAGTGCTTGTGCGTTGCATTGGATACGCAAGGGGGTTAAAGGGGGGTGCAGGGGCAGTGCCCCCGAAATTTTTTTCTGCCTCGGGAAATGTGTCACATATTTAGGTGGTTTTTCGACACATGGTTTTTTGCCGATGGTTTTCTATTTCCAGTTAAGGAATTAGGGTTGTTGACTAATCTAGGTCATTGGGTTAGGGTTTTGGATGCCGCTGGCTCCTATATGTATATTGTATTGTAAACAATGTATCATGATGAATGGATATAAAATATGTTGGTTTTCCTGGTTTGGGTTTCTAGGGGAAAAATCTCTGTGTAATGTTTGTATTTGCTATTGCATCTTTTCAGTTCTTTTACTGAAAATCTGTTTGCAGTAAATATTGTACAAGGTTAAAATCTACATTTGGTATCAAAGCTTTGTTGGCTTTAGGGGGACACTTTTGTGGTCAAGGGTTTGGCTCAGGATTGTGATAACCCTTGTTACAGTGGGAGATCTGTGGTATTGATTTTTTAGGTGAAAAGAAATGGCAAGCAATTCGAAGATGGAGATCAAGAAGTTTAATAGGAAATTTTTTGAGTTGTGGAAGCTCAAGATGGAAGATCTGTTGGTGGACAGAGATCAGTGGATCACAGTAGATCCAAGTACTGAAAAAAGTTAGATCGGAAGGCAAAGAGCACAATTCGACCGTGCCTCTCAGATTCAATATTACTGAATGTGTCAGAGGAATCTACAACCAAGGATTTATGGGAAAAGTTGGGGAAGTTGTATCAGTCTAAGTTCCTAGTAAATAAACTATTCCTGAGAAAGAAGATGTATAACTTGAGGATGAGAGATGGAGACTTTGTGGCAGAGAATTTGAAAGCCTTCAATACTATGGTAAGTCAGTTAGTATCTGTTGAGATTAAATTTTCAAATGAAGATAAATGTATCAGTTTACTTTGTTCTTTACCAGACTCCTGGGATAGTTTGGTTGTGACCATTGGTAGTAATACAACTGCCTTAAAGTTTGATGAAGTGGTCTCATCCTTGTTGTCGAAGGAGATGGGACGAAAGAATATGGAAGGACAGAGCACAGACACATTATTTGCAAGAGAACGTTACCAGGAAAGAAATAGATCTAAGTTCTCAAGTGGGAGATCTAAGTCTAAGGTTAGATC
>ML799808.1:75406-103518 GCA_009831015.1 Picea engelmannii | reverse complement strand
CGAGACACTATTGCAAAGGTTTAATATGCAGGAATGTAAACCAGTCAAGGTTCCTATTCCCGTTGGTGTAAAGTTATTTGCGTATAAGTGTCCCAAGACACATGAAGAGGAGGAGGACATGTCTCATGTTCCATATGCGAGTGCAGTTGGTAGTTTGATGTATGCAATGGTTTGTACTAGATTAGACATTGCACATGCAGTGGGAGTTTTGAGCATGTATATGTCAAAACCAGGGAAGGAGCATTGGAAAACAGTAAAAAGGGTTTTCAGGTATTTGCATGGCATTGCTAGCTATGGATTGTGCTACGAAGGAAGACTGGGATTGGACAGAGTGGTGGATATACACGGATTTTTGGATGCAGACTGGGCTGGAGATCTGGATCGTAGGAGATCTACAAGTGGGTATGTGTTTAACCTATTTGGAGGATCAATAAGTTGGATGAGAAAAAGACAGGCTGTAGTGGCACTTTCAACTACAGAAGCTGAATAGATGGCAACCACTCATGCAAGTAAGGAAGAAACATGGTTACAAAGATTGTGTTTAGGTATTGGGTTGGTACAACAAGTTGTAAGGATAGAGTGTGACAGTCAGAGTGCAATTTTTCTGGCGAAGAACCCGACTTATCATTCAAAGACAAAGCATATTGATATTCAATATCACTTTGCGAGAGACATGATTGAAGAAAAGAAAGTATCACTGATGAAGGTGGACACTTTGAAGAATGTTGCAGACTCATTAACAAAATCTGTGAGCACTGATAAGTTCTCTTGGTGTAGAGGATCCATGGGCATTGCTGCCCTGGATGGTTGACTATGTAACCCTGTAACCCCCTGTATGCAAAGAAAACAACAAGTGGGAGAATGTTGGGTATGTGTTATATTATTTGCATGAGTAGTAGTGTCTGTGCGTTGCGTAGGGGGGTTTGAGGGGGGGCGTCTAGGCACCCCCTTGGGGGGTACAGGGGCAGTGCCCCTGAGAAAATTTTTCTGCCTCAGGAAATGTGTCACATATTTAGGTGATTTTTTGTAACATGGTTTTTTGCTGATGGTTTTCTATTTCCAGTTAAGGAATTAGGGTTGTTGACTAATCCAGGTCATTGGGTTAGGGTTTTGGATGCCGCTGACTCCTATATGTATATTTTATTGTAAACAATGTATCATGATGGATGGATATAGAATATGCTGGTTTTCCCGGTTTGGGTTTCCAAGGGAAAAATATCTATGTAATGTTTGTATTTGCCATTGTATCTTTTCAATTCTTTTACTAAAAATATGTTTGTAGTAAATATTGTACAAGGTTAAAATCTACAAATTACAACTGCGTGAGACATCCTCAAGGACACGGACATGGGAGAGAGCCCCTGAGTTGGGTGTGTGGTTCCTATCTAAGACAGAACTGGAACGTTGTGCTGGCCTCCTCTGTGCAGAGAGTTGAGATGATACTCCAGATGATTCTCCTGTGTAACATAGTGAGAAAGAAGATCTGTTGAGTTGGACGTGCCTATGACTGAGCACAGGTGAACGTGTGAAATCCCATGAGCTGGGTGCATCGTTCTGAGACAGAGATGAAACAATGTATCGCCTCCTCTGAGCAGAGAGTTGAGATGATGAACTCCAGATGAATCTCCTGTGTAATGCAGTGAGAAAGAAGATCTGCTGAGTTGGACGTGCCTATGGATGAGGACAAGTGAACGTGATCCTAGTGGCTGAGCACTAGTGAGTGTGGTTCTCCTGTGAGACATAGTGAGATAAAGAGACATCCCTGTGGCTGAGCATAGATGAATGTGCCCCTAGTGGCTGAGCACTAGTGGGTGTATGAGATCCCTTGCTATATTGTTCAAGAGATAGACTTAACTATAACCCTATTTGTAATGTAAAGGGTACAAGTTGACCCCACCTTAATGTAAAAGATAATTAATGTAAAATATAATTAATATGGTAATTATTAATTATATTTTGAGTTATTGAGGTCGGCCCTATTGTGCCAGTAGACACATCATTTGATGTGATAAGTCTTATATAAATAAAGGTGAATCCCCATCGAGGAAACACACTTAACATTGTGTCATCTCATGATTTCAGAAGTTGTGGTATGAAATTATGAGAATTACAACACCCTCTTGTGTGCTAGGTTTGGTGATGGTGTGGGAGGTCTTTCTCTTGAGAATATAGCAAAGGATTGGCTGGGTTTTCTTTCCTTGTTGAGAAGGGTTTCCCAAGATACTTCTTGTGTTCTTGTGCATGGTTATTCTTCATGTGATCTTGGTTTTTTGCAGTAGTTATGGTTCAGTTTATGCTAATAAGAAAGAAAATTAAAATGCATCAACTTACCATAAAATCAATAATTACAAAGTTGGGAAACGATATCTTGACAAAATGCAACTTGCTTAGTGAGTTTGATGATTTTTTTTATTTAGGATTTCGTTTTTTCTATGGAGTTTTGGAGGACCCAATTTTTCTTCTTCACCAAGAGCATCCATTGTCGGAAAAATAAAGGTATATTGCACAAGACAATATGTTGGGAAACAATGTAGAATGTCTAAGCAAGACACACAAAGTGCAAGGGTCCTCGTAGAAATGAATACTATATCAACAAATAAATTCCTTGGCAAGGGTTTAAAAGATTAGTTTAAATAATCTTTTATCTATAAGAGATCACTTTTGAACCAAGAAATTGAACTCACATTAGATTTGAAATGGAAGAGCTGAAAAAATCAACCTTGTTGTAGAATCAAGTTACACACAAATGACCAAGCATTGTCCTAGATACACCGACAAGAAAAATTTGTTGAAAGTCATGCTAAAAGAAAGTTTGTACATACCCTAGCCACAAAAAATACTATGATAACAACATAGGGGGATGTGTAGGGAGTAGAAAAAACCTAACATTAGTGGGATGAAAAAAATAAACCCAAGCAAAAGCCCATAACACTATAGAATTAGGTTTCCACATGCCAAAAAAGGTACACAAAACCTATAGTATTTGAAATACTCTCCAATCCTGAATTTTTTTTTAGACAATTGGGCTTGTAGCATGCATGTAAAACCCTAACACTGGGAAAACCCATTGTAGGTCAAAATTCCAAGCACAAATAATGATCCAAAGATGAATATAGTTCTTAAGAAACCTACATAACATATTTGAATAGAGGGTTTGAGGTTCTCTTTAAGTTCCTCCTCAAACAAACATAGAAAAGTTTTTAGCAATAACTAAATAATACATTTCTCCCAAAAATAGTGCCAAAATTCCATGGTGAAAGTGTAGATTTGGGAGAGGTAATGAAGAAACAACCCTAATTTTCCCTGGTTGTACCTCAAAGAAACATTAGAAAAACACCTAATAATTTCTACCCTAAAATATATTTACAAAGAATGTAAGGCAAATAAATTCTTTAGCAACTCAAAGGGTCAAATAAAGAACTCTAGCTTGAGTGCAAGTGGTCAAGGTTCAAGAGATTCAATCTTGTGACTCTAATATTAAGTTGAAATTTAAAACATAATAACCTTTAGGAAAGTAGAGTCTCCACACAATGGATGCATATACAACCCACAAGTCAAGATACGGTGGGTATCCTTGATACATGAATAATCCATGAATCACATTACAATGACTTATATGATATATTACAAATGAGGAAAAGCCTTGGATGTTTAAGAGTAGGGTTTAAATTAGTTTCCTTTCAACCCATAAAATATGGGACAAGAAGCCCTCCAAATAACCACCAATATGGGCTATAATCACCCAATATGGGTGAGTCACAAATGAAATTAATGGCCACCAATGGGCCATTAAGTCAAGCTTAACTATCATTACATCAACAATCTAAGTAGTGAAAAACTTACCATTAACAACTCCCAACAAACTTTAACAAGATCATCTTGTATCATGCCGTACATTAGGTATAGGGCAAGACCATATTTGTTCTATATTTGCATAATTTTGAAGTTTAGAACATAACAACCATTAGGTGTAGTGTTGCTTAACCCTTAAACTTGAAACAAAAACTGGTTATACAAAGATAATAATTTAGAAAATCAGATCCAAGAGACAGGGAGATACAATATGTAGATTAAGCCCTTGTATTAATGATATTCAGAATAAAGAAAGCAATGTTCACTTGCTTCTTAAGGTGGAGTGACCTTTCTTTGAGAAAATAACCAAATACAACAATACTCGACAAAACATTCCATTGCCTCCTAGCTCTTTATAAATACATAATCAAATAGAAAAACCCTAACTACCTGTGGTCCCATAATTAATGAGTACCAACCACCTAGTGGGAATTTTTACATTAAATAACTATTTACTACTATCATATGGGCCTTATTCAAAGAAAATGGCCACATACATTAATAAACTAACTCCTAGGTATCCTAAAGTAGGGAGGTTAGGGTAGGACCTTAACATGCTCTTCCCCTTCAAAAGCGACATTGTCCTCAAGGTTGAAGGTGAGGAAATTGTTGCAGAATCACTATTGGTTCTCATGTGGCATAGTTTGGATGATAACATTCCACTAGATCAAGAATTCTCGAAATGTACGCTGATGAAATTGTCTCCCTTGAGTATCCAATACTACTTTCAGCTGGAGCCAAATGTAGCATGTTATCCCCCATTTCTAGGGATAACTAAAGAGATGATGTCTCTAGGCCCTTAGGTTGCATACATGGAGTAATGAGAGACGAATTGACTTAGAGTGTACACATACACTGATGGAAACCTTCTTTTCCACCATACTTCTCCAATTCATCACAATGGTATTCACCACACCAACTTGCTTCTAGAGGATAGTGGGTCTTTCTCCATGAGGTACAAGTCAAATATTGTGGTAAGTGTCACCTTAATACTTAAGGCATTTGAACATGTTGCATTAAATTTTCTCTTGATTATAGAACGTCTGGTTGGACATTATGATTTTGGCCTTGTTTCACCTTGGTGAGTGTCATGATTCCCTAGTAAGTGGCCACCCTTAGGGAAATGGTTGCAACTAGGGATCTCCTCGAAGGGTCACCATATCGTCCTCGCTCATGCTTACCATTTTTCATCACTTCTTCCCCTCCATGTCCTAATATTTTAGGTTTTCAGGCCACATTGGCCCAAGAAGGGTTTGTACCTCATTTCATGGGAAGAAGGGGCTAAATCCCTAGAGGCTTGTAGCTGGCAAAAGATAAGAGCCAATCATAAATCTTCCAGATGCTCGCCCAAGGATCTCGAGAACAATGAAATGTTTCGCACAAAAAATTGAGGGACCTGTAAAATAAACTATTAATTAAACATGCCAACCAAGGTAGAGCGCGTGTGGGAAATGTTTTTCATGCTTAGGTAGAAGTCGAACACATTGTCTTCAACTTGGAGAAGCACAGTGTGACCAGGGTAGAGTTAAGGCAAGAATTTTTTTTCATGCTTAGGTAGAAGTCCCACCTTATCTTCAACTTGGAAACATTCTAATACATTAATCACAAAAGGGCTTGGAAAAATCATGCATCATGGACGAAGGACAACACACCCTCTACAAAAGCACCCATAAATGAGACAATATGAGCCCTTGTATGTCATGAATCCCAAATCCTAGAATTCTAACCCCAACCACCTCATATCCATTAATTGATATAGAAACGATCATCCTTGGGAACATCCCCTACTTGAGGTATTGAGTCACCCAATAGGGTATTATGACACCCATCCCATATCTAAGCTTGGCCAATTGCATAGGGTCTTTGATCACTTGTTTAATTTGAAAAGGTGGATTTGATGCACATGTTTAGGTGGCTATTGTATTAAGTGTGATTTTACTTGGCATGATACATTTTAATTGAGACCCTTGGAGGGCGAATTCACTTGTCTTTATAGGACCTTGATTGGTGGACATTTGTGGAGGAACAATCCTAGCTTGGGCCTTCATTGGGGCATGAATCCCATAGAGTGGATTCCATAACCCACACCTTGGGAACAACTATATGGTGAAATTTTCCTTTGGAGGCATGAGAAGACATCTTGGATGATGAGACCTAGCCCCCCTTAGCCCAACGTTTGACTTTGAAAGGTCAAAACATCCTTTTCTAGGGCATGGCGTCAATTCTAGAGGCTAGGGTTTGGTGGTGATTGGAGGTTTTGATGATGACATGGAAAGAACCTTGAAGGAAGACCCCAACGCATGAGTAATGGCCTTTGAAGGCCTAATGTCTCCTTCAAAGAAGCTCAACAACTTGATCTATGTGCCAAAACGTCACCCCTAGAGGGTATGGTGTCATCATTTAGGGTTTATTCTTTATGTAAAAATCAAATTACTTTTATAAGGGGAAAATTAAGGAGGTCTACCTCCTTATTTTGTGTTTTACCCTAACTAAGTGGACAAACTTGTTTTACATGACCTTGTATAAATAAAGGTCATTTCATTTTTATTTGGATGATATCATAACACTTGAGAATTACATACTTGGCTGGAAGTTGCTCTATATCTCTTTTGTGCCTATCTTGTGGATGCTTTTAATTGTCTATTGATGAAGGAAGTGGTGCGCTACCCTCTTGGAGGCTTATCTCTTGCACGTTGATGCAATATTCTTGGTAGATAAGGGTTTCACATGCTTTTCTATTGGAATTGGTAAGAGATTTTCTGCATATTGTTGGTAATTTCTTCTTGTTTCAAGGTTATTATTATCTAAAACCCTTGGAGGAGTATAAGGGCATACACTCTCCACCAATTATATCATAATTTTTGCTGGATAAGTTGTTTTTTAAGGTTTCTAGGACCAATAAAAGGGATTACACCCTCCAAGATTCACCTTGTTGGATTTTCTTTCTCTAGGGAGTAAAATGGATTACACCCCTAGAGAAGTATTAAGTATAACTCTTACACCCAAGACTCCATAACCCAATAGACTAGGTACTCATCTACTTGCATTGGAGAAATAAAATCATTGCATTGAAATACATGAATTTTTGAGATATCACATTTGTTCAAATTGGAATTCTTTCTTAGTGCTATAAGCCTGCTTGAGCCACTAAGGTGTCTAGCTTAGCCAAGTGATTCTTGTTGCTGTTATAACTTAAAGCTACTGACACTATGGCTGAAACAAATTACTCTTAAACTCTCTCTTTACTCACCAATCTACCATTGAAATTTGCTTGAAAACTGCTATATTAAATGTACTTGTCATTGGCTATCTTTTGGGTGGATTCTTTGTTGATTTTAGTGGATAGATATTGATTATGTAGAAATTATTTGCTACAGCCATAAGGCTTCCCTAATAATTTTATGATAACTTCATTTAACAAACCTATTGTACAGTCAAAGCTTGTGCTTAAGCATTAGAAAATTATCTACATGTTTAGTACTTGATCACCCAATAAATATTTGATGCTTTTGATTATTATTTATGTAGTTAGAAACTCATTCTATTGCTGATATATATATTTGTTTACTGCTGCAATTTAGTAAAGTAAGATTTCCTTGCTTGTCCTCTTGTCTATTTGAGTTGTCTCTTGATTAATTGTCTTGTTTTGGGTAGGGCTAACACTGTGATTCATGTACTCCAACTTTGGAAATCATTCCCCACCCACAAGACCTTGTTTCCAAGCCTTAATTTTTCTCCAAATCTGACCTACAATGGTTTCACTTACCATCTCTTCAGTTTCCATATCCATCCCCTTAGGGCCACCGAGATCCCCCCCTTGTGGTGACTTATCATCATTTAAGAGAGGGGAGTATCTTTCTAAGGCGACATTGGGTAGCTACTCCCGTAGTTGTCACACTCTTGTGGATCGGCCCAACCTACAATCTGTGCGATAACATAGCCTTCTTCATCAATTTCTGGTAAGTTTATTTTCACCTTGCAATTTGATCCCACTACCTTATTAAAACAAGACACATGAAAGATTGGACGAACCTTGGAGTCAGCTAGAAGAGCTATCTTGTAAGGCACTTGTCCAATGCATTGGGTGATCGTATAGGGTCCATAGAACTTTGGTGCTAGATTTTCATGGATTTTATCTTTGAGTGATGTTTGTTTATAGTATCAAAGGTGAAGAAACACCCAATCCCCTTCTACTAAAGAGAACTTCGAGTGATGCTAGTCAACTTATAGTTTCATTTTATTTTGAGCCATAACCAAGTTGTTCTTAAGTGTGTGAAGAGTGACTTCTTTGGTGTAAAGTGTGTTATCCATTGCATGAACCTTGGAGGTGCTTAGTGAATAGGAGGCCACTGACAAGGGTTTTTAGCCATAAATAACTTCATATGGTGTCATTTTGGCAGCTCCATGATAAGTGGTATTGTACCACTATTTTATGAGGGGAAGCCATTATGCCCATTGGTACAATTTTTTAGAAGCAAAGCATCACAAATATGTTTCTAAGAACTTGTTGACCACTTTTGTTTGGCCTTATGTTTGGGGATGATACATTGTGCTCATGTCCAGTTGGGTACCCTAAAGTTTAAATAGTTCCTGCCAAAATCTGCTAGTGAAGGTGGGGTCTTGATTTGAGACAATGGGAATGTGCATGCCATATATAACTTAAAAATATGACCCATGAAGACTTGCGAAACCGAGGATGGCATAAATGGATGCGATAAGGCACACAGATGAGCATACTTGGATAGAAAATTGACTACCACCATGATCACTAATTTGTTACCCGCTTTTCAGAGTCCCACTATAAAATCCATAAAGATGTTAGTCCATAAATGTTTTGTGATTTGTAGTGGTTTCAATTCCCCTCGTGTCTTCAATATCTCACCCTTGTTTCATTGGAAAGTGTCACTAGTTGCTACAAATTCTTGGATGTTTGTTTTCATTCCCTCCCAGAAGAATGAATGCTTAGCTCTTTCATAGATTTTATGAAAGCTAGAGTGATCCAATGTAGGTGAGGAATGCAACTCCTCTAAGATATTTTGTTTTAAGGTAGAAGTCTTTACCAAAAAAATGCCCCTTTATACCTCAATGTATCTTGCTACCATGTATATCCATGCAAGATATTCATGGTATTCAAAGGGGACCAATCTTACATAGTTGTGACTTTCTTGGGATTGAATCATACTTCATCCAAACTTACAATGTTATGCAGGTATTCAAAAGTACATTTGGAACATATCACAAATAACAATTGGTCCCACAAGAGTTGCAAGGCTCTATCAACATGATCTATGTGGTATTCCCATGTTTTGTGGTAGATCAATGTATAATCAAATAAGACTAACACAAAATTGCTTAGGAATTAGAGTAAATTTGGAGTCTAAATGGGCCTCATAAGAAAAATTCATGTTGATGAGTTGGAATTCAAAAACCAATAAAGTTTCAAGAAATTGGGTCAACGATATTTGTTGAATTAGATCTATAGAAGTCAAAGATTATTATGTGTCCTACTTCCATTTGGATGTATTTAATTACATATAAACCTCACCTTGATTCAGATCCTGGTAATATCATCTTGAGATATGATAAATATTCTTGAAATACTAAATATAGAGTATTTTATATTATCACTACTGTGAGTCTTTTAAAAAATAAATCTCACATTATTAAAATCATAATGAAGTCACATTAAATTATCTACTGTAAGGACTTACACACACAACGACAACAACACACACACATATATATATATATATATAATTTATATCAACAATTTTAACTAACTTATGTATTATATAGATAAAATATATATTATATATTATATTATACAACAACAAATATAACTAACTTGTATAATATATTATATAAGTAATGAATATATTATATATTATATTATATAACAATGAATATAACTAACTTATATATAATATAACTAACGAATACATATTATGTATAAAACATATTATTATTATTTTAAAACCATAATGGGAGATAATATATTATAAAAAACTGTAGCGGAGGTTTACAACAAGATTACAAAGTTTGCTAGCCTTAGATTTCAAGCAAAATTGTCAGCTCCTTATTTGTCAAATACAAAAAATACTTATGTCCACAAAATTTTTCTGGCCAAACTCGGTTATGTGCTCGACTTTTATGACCTTTGGCTGTGCAATTAAAGGATATTTTCCCCTCTTTTTGATGAAGTCTTTGCTTTTCCTGGGAATATCTATTGTGTGTGAATGAAAATATAAACCTTTCATTATTATTTTTAACCCTCATTTCGTAACTCTATACTAACCCAACTTACTTGGCAACTATCATCAATGAGATAATGTAGATTAACCTTCACTAGATACCACCACTAACTTAGTGTGATATGACATGTAATTTTACTATTTTCCTTAATATGCCCATTTTAGACCCCAAATTTACTCCAATGATTGCAATATTGTGTGTAGCTTCTTCTACATTGTCCTCCAAAAGTGACCAATAGATTTGTTGTCTCTATTTGAGGTTATGCTTCTTGGAAAACCATGCAAACAAACCACTTCCCCAAAGAACAAAATAATCTATGTTTGTTGCATCACTAGTTTTCTTGCATGGAACAAAATGTGCCATTTTTGAAAATATATTTAAGACTATGACGATATAATCATTACCTCTTTGGGTTCTTGGAAATCCCAACATTAAATCCACAATGATTTCTTCCCATGGTGCTTCTAGTGTTGTCAATGATTTGTACAATCTAGTGTTTTACTTTTTCCCCATTTCATGTTGGCGAATTCTGCAACCTTTAATTCACTTCTTCACATCTTTCACAACTCTCGACCAATAAGATCTCTTTTTAACCAACGCTTGGGTCTTTTCCATTCCAAAATGACTACTTAGGCCACTACTATGCAATTCTCATATGAGGATCTCCCTCATTGATCTTCTTGTAATGCACAATTTCTAATTTCTAAAAAAAATTCCTTCTTGGATAAAGAAATACAAATGGATTTTGGTTTCCATTCCATGATTCTTTTATATCTTTCCACTCTTCATCAAAATATGTATCTATATCATACACATTATTTATTTCTTCTAGACCCATCTCTCCATAGTCATGGTAGTCAATAGTGTTGTATTTTGTGAAAGGAATCAACAACTCTATTAGATATTCTTGATCTATGCTTCAACACAAATGAGTATGTCTTTAAGAACTCAACCCATTTCATGTTGCTTTAATTCAACTTTTCTTGTTTGTTTGTTGTAATGTACTTAAACCTAGAGCTTTAGAGTGATCACATAAAATGTAATAGAATACTCGTGCAAAACCAATGAACACAAGAGAAAACAGTTAAACCCTAAGAAATATCTATTGTATTAATGATATTCAAAAATAGAGAGCTATGTTCACTTGCCTTTTCAAGGGGGAAACCTCTAAGAGAAAAGTTCCAAATACAATAACAAATTTTGACAAAACATTACATAACCTTCTACTCAATATATAGCTATCAATAGAGAATCTTAACTACATACAAGCCCACTAATAGTGAGGGCCTATTAACCAATTTGGGCCTTATTAATGAAAAATAACCCTTTTACAACGATTGACTATTAACTAACTATTTAGTGGGCCTTATTCAAGGAAGGTGGCCTCATACATCAATAAAATATCCCAAGTAAGGGGGTTAGGGTAGGACCTTAACATGCCCTCCCCCTTCGAAAGTAGTGTTGTCTTCAAGGATGAAGGTGAGGAAATTGTCGCAGAATCATTGCTGGTTCCCATGTGGCATCTTTTGGTTGCATATCTTTCCACTAGATGAATACTTCCTTGATTATGCATTGGTGCAACTGATGCGCTCTAGTATCCAATATTGCTTCTAGTTGGAGCCAAATATATCCTTCTTCATCAAGTTCTGGTAGGTTGGTTTGCACTTTGTAATTCAACCCCACAACCTTCTTGAAATAGGACACATGAAAGACTGGATGAATCTTGGAGTGGGTTGGGAGAGCTAGCTTGTAGGCCTCTTGTCCAATGCGTTGTATGATCTGATAGGGCCCACAAAACTTGGGAGATAACTATTTGGGAACTTTATCTTTGAGTGATTTATGTTTATAAGGATGTAGTGGAAGAAACAATTGATCCCCTTCAACAAAAAAAGGTTTGGATCTATGTTGATCAACTTATTTTTTAATTCGATTTTGTGCCATAACCAAGTTTCCCTTGAGGGTACGAATAATGACTTCTATGGTGTGAATCATTTTATCTATTGCTTGAACTTCGGAGGTGCCTAGTACATATGACACCACTGACAGTTTTTTCACCATAAAAAACTTTATATGGTGTCATTTTGGTAGCTCCATGATAAGTGGTATTGTACCACCATTTAGCTAGGGGAAGCCAATGTGCCCATTGGTGCATCTTTTCAGAAGCAAAGCATCTCAAATAGGTTTCCAAGCACTTGTTGACCACTTATGTTTGGCCATCCATTTGGGGATGATATGTAGTGCTCATATTCGATTGTGTACCTTGAAGTTTAAATAGCTCTTGCCAATATTTGCTGGTGAATGTGGGGTCTTGATCCAAGAAAATGGAAGCGGGCATACCATGTAGCTTAAAGATATGATCCATGAAGACCTCGAAAAATGAGGAAGGAGTGAAGCTATGTTCCACCAAGTTTTCGGGACAGGGTGGGGGGGTGGCGGGGTGCGGGAGCAGGAAGACGCATAGGGGGGACATGTGAAAGCACCCCCAAATTTTAGGGAAATGGGGGATGAAGGGATGTCACATATATAATATAAAAAATAAAATAAATAATAATAATAATAATAATAAAATTTCAACAATAACAATTCATCCCATACAAATTCATCATTGTGCAATGTAAATACTAAATAATAAAATATTAAATAGTACTAAATTCAAATTTGTAAATCATATAAACATGAGTCAAATTCAAATTTAGTAATAAAATACATTGTCATAAATCATAAAGGAAGCATAAATAGTAAAATATTGATACATTGATTTAAATTCATCATTCATCATTCTAAAATCTATTTAGTACTAAGAACAAGAGTAGATACTAAAGTTTGAAATAATAAATTGGAATTACTCAAACTCAAATATAAAAACTCATTTTTATTTTTTATTTATTTATATTCTAAACCTTAATGTGAAAAATTTCGGGGGGAACACTCATGAGCCTCCCATAAATTTCGGGGGGAACCATAAATTTCCTGTAGTAGACGGTAAGTCCTAAGAATCCTTGCAAGATCGTCAGTGTTTTAGGATGGGGCCAATCTTGCATGGCTACCACTTTCTTGTGATCAACTTGTACTCCATTCTTACTTACAATGTGACCCAAATATTCAACCTTAGGAGCCCCAAAAGAACATTTGGAACACTTCAGGAATAATTTGTTATCCCTCAAGAGTTGTAAGGAATTATTGACATGCCCTATGTGTGATTCCCATTCTTTACTGTAGATCAAGATATCATCAAAGAAGACCAACAACAAAATGTGTATGAAGGATTTGAAAATATTGTTCATGAGGCTTTGGAAAGTGGATGGAACATTACAAAAAGCTAAAGGCATCACTAGAAACTCATAATGACTTTCGTGTGTCCAGAAGGATATCTTAGGGATGTTTGTCTCATTCATCCTGATTTAGTGGTAGCCTGAACACATATCAAGTTCAGTGAAAAACTTGGCTCCATGAAGTTAATCTAGGAACTCATCAATAACTGGGATAGGAAATTTGTCCTTCATCGTCAACTTATTGAGAGCCTTGAAATCATGACATATGAGCCAATTTCCTTCCTTATTTAACACCATTACTACTAGTGATGAGTAAAGGATTGTATTGGGACGTATGAATCCTGCCTCCAATAGTTCCTAAATGATATTTTCTATTTCATTACTTTGTGCAAAATGGTGTCGATAAGAATGTGCATAAGATGGTTGAATTCCTCGAATCAGTTGAATACCATGGTCATGCTCTCCATGAGAATGGGGTAAAACCTTTGGTGTCTCAAATATTTGACGATGTTTGTCAAGGAACAACTGCAAGTATGGGAGGATTTCTTGTGTTGGAATTTTCATAACCTAAATGGAATTAATTTTGGAAATAATGCTAGAGTGGCTTTTCTTTGATAACTTCTCCATATGATGACAGTTAAGTATTTCAAGAGGGTCAGACCGAAGCCCTCGAAGGCACACAATAATATATAACAATCCCCCATATCAATGGAAAATAGAAGGGTTTTGAGCTAATAGTATCCCATATGGAGATTGACATTTTCACAACTTCCCCCACATTTCATCATATCTCCATTGGCGATCATGATTTGAAAGTTGTGCACTAGATGGACAAAAAAATGAGATTCTTCTGCCATGTCCTGTGAATGAAATTGTTAGTACTTCCACTATCAACTAGGAATACAAATTTTCAGTGCTTGATGTAGCCCATAAGTTTCAAGGTTTGTGGAGTTGAAATGCCTAATAATGCATGTAGGGAGATTAGGGGTTCTTCCTGAGGGAATTTGTGTTTGATATCTGCTTGAGTCAGAGTGTTGGTGTCTTCAATTGGTAATTTGAGTGTCTCTTCAGTGGTTATATCTTTAGTTAGGGATGGAGTGGTGATATCAATTTGGAACAATTTCAGTTCTTAACACCTTTGACCTGGAGCATATTTTTCATCACAATTATAATGAAGTACATGCCTTTGGTGGTCTACCATTTCTATTGGAGACAACCTTTGTACTTTCAAGGGATGAGTAGGGGTTGTGTTGGATGAATTAATTTGGGAAGGATGAGTGAAAGAATTGAAAGAGGGTTTTTTGGTTTGTGCATTGATCACCATCTTTGCTTCTATATCCATCTAATACACTTCCAACCAGGTAATGGGACACTGCATTCCATCTTGTGCTCAAATATACTCCTTGATGCCACTAATGAAACATTCTTTAAATATAGAATCTGTTAAGTTCTATGTATAGATGTATAATTGGTCAAAGGTTTCCATAAGTGCTATGACTAAGCCTATCTGGAGTAACTTGGTAAGCCGCCCCAAATAATGACTATCTTTCTCAAAACACACATGGATAACTTTAACAAATTGACTCCAGGCAATGTATCCCACATAGGATTTTTATGAAATTCCCACTATTTCCATTATTTCAGATCATATACAATACCCCCACCCTAAGCATCATCATGCCATCAATAATGCCATGGAGGGAGAAGTAATGTTCCATTTGGGTGACCCATCCTAATGTGTCAAAACCATCAAACTTGTTTAGTTCCACCTTAGGAAAATGATGCCATATGTTATTATCCATTGGTTTATGGCTTTGAAGACCCAAAGAGGGTTGTGGTTGGATAAATAGTCTCTAGTTGAAGTTTCTTCCTAGTGTGGCTCAATGTGTTATGCATTCCATGGTTCTTCTAGTATGCCTCGAGATATCATAGGCCCCAAATTCTCATTCAACCTTTTTTCCAAGCTTTCCAACTTCTCATCCAAATTCTAATCCCAACCATTTATGGTATGTTGAATTTTTTGAATATGGCCATTAAGAGTCATGTGTTGAGCATCTAGGTGATCCAATCTTCCGACAGTAGAGTGGGTGACCATATTTTCGGGGGAGTTGGTATGAGATGGTTTATAGGGCTCCACCATAGGTGAGCTCACTAAAAAAGGTTACCAGGTTCTGAGGACAAGGGAGTGTAGGGTGATATAGTTATTTAATATACATGCAGGGTCCAATGTTAGTACTCGACTCAATATCTCATGGTAGTAACTAAGGAGTCTCAATTGAGCTCTTAGCTATACTACTTGACTACCTTGGTACTATGGAGTGATCTCCTCGAGTGTTGTTCTGAGTGTACTATATAAAAAGGATGGTTGATTAGCTTATATAAAGATGGTTTCAGGTATACCTACGAGACTTCTTATATACCTGAGGGTACATGGAAGTGAAAATTTGAATATAGGTATTGTTTGATGTGATACTACTTGAAGGGGTACCAACAAGTGTTTCAAGAGTTTCTAACAATGTGATTCCACTTGTATTTTTAGCGTGTATTCTTCCTCGAATGGATTTTTACCTATTGAGTGATAGATCATTGTGTTATTTAAATATGTCGAAACACATCTCTAAAAAAAATTTCAAAAATTTAGGAGCTTGTTGACCCAAGAAAAAGTTTTTAAAATCATTGGACAATAACTTGTTCAAGGTAGGGTTTGAGGCCAAAAATGTAAAATGATCATAACTTCTGCTATACTTTTCGGATTGGCCATTATGACCCCAATTATAAAATTCCACGGCTTGCCTTGATCTACTGGCACTAGTTTGACTTAAATTTGTGCACTTTATCAAAATATATCTAGTCTATGAAATTCATGGTCGTCATCATAAAAACCCTAAAAAAGGTTGATTTTAAATCAACGATAACTCTACTTCTGGTACTCTATTTTGGATATTTGTTTTTGAAATTGGGTATTTTTTCAAGAGGAATTCAAATTTGTGGCTATTTTCTTCAATTTATCCACATAAATTTCCAAAAATTGATCTGAATTTTCCATCCTCTTTTTCTGTTAAAAATTTGCAAAAATAGATTTTTTTAATCCCCTTTTTGGCCCAAGAAAGAGATCTAAAACCACTTGTAATGTACTTAACCCCATAACTTCAGATACATAACATAAAATGTAATAGAAAAAATGTGCAAAACCAAAAAACACAAGAGAAAATAGATAAGCCATGAGAAATATGTCTTGTATTAATGAATTCAAAAAATAGAGAGCTATGTTCACTTCCTTCTTTAAGGGGGCACCCTCTGAGAGAAAAGCTCCAAATACAATAACAAATCTTTGAAAAAAATTACATAACCTTCTACTCGATATATATCCATCAACAAATAATATTAACTACCTATGGGCCCACTAATACTGAGGGCTTACTCACAAATTTTGGCCTTTTTAATGAAGATGACCTTTTTTAGAATGAGTGACGATTAATTAACTATTTAGTGGGCCTTATTCAAGGAAGGTGGCCTCATACATCAATAAAGTATCCTAATTAAGGGGGTTAGGATAGGACCCTAACATTTGTTCACTACAATGCCTAATGATTGGTGTACAAAAATACTTTCAAAATCAAGAAGTGTCTCCATTTATTTAATGCTTGGATGATTGCATTAAATTCTTGATCTTACAATGAATATATTATAATCTCTGCATCATTCAAATTCTCATTGAAGAATGCAACGAGATTACCTTATTGGCTAAGCATTACTTCAATTAAGTTCAATTGGCATCAAAATCCACTTGGAAAAGCCAACACATGTTTCTCAACCACCATCATCTTCAACAACTCAAAAATTCTTTGGGTTGTTTGTTCTATTGGAACTCTCCCTTCCTCATGTTTGTTTTTAGTTGTGGACCAATGCCACTAAAATTTTGAATATACTTAAGCTTGCTTGAAATATTTTCACCTCAAAGGTGATATTTAGTGTAGACCACTCCACAATGGTTCTCACATTCTCTAGATCCATCTTCAATCCAATTACTTGAGATATCACAAATGCTAATTACGCAAATTGTTCCTTCATGAAAGAACACTTATGCATATTTATCAATATTTTCTCTCACATTAAACACTCTAGCACTTGTAACAATTGCATTGTGTGTTCTTATTTTATCTCATTGAACACCAATATACCATCCATATACACAACCACAAATTTCCCCAAGTAAGGTTTCAATGCTTCATTCATCAACTTCATCAAAGTGCTAGATGCATTTGTCAACCCAAAGGACATGACCAACCATTCGCCTAGTCCTTCCTTCATATTGAGGTTGTCTTCCACTCACCACATTCTCATATTCAAATTTGGTGATATTCACTCTTCAAACCAATCTTGGTAAAGTACTTCACTTCACTCGAAATTAATAATCCATTAATTTATGAATTCTTGGGAATGGAGAACAATATTTAATGGTTGTATTGTTGATGACCCTAGAATCGGTGCACATCCTCCATTCTCCTCCTTTCTTTGGTGCTAGTAAAATTAGTACTGCACAAGAACTCGAGCTTTCCTTTATTAGTCCACGGTCCAATAACTCTCAGACTTACCTATTTATTTTCTCACTCTTTGCTGGAGTCATTGATGTGGTTCCTTGTTTGGCAATATTAAACTTGAGATCAAGTATATTTGATGGAAATTACTCCCCACAGGAGGTAATCCCCTTGGAAGTTCATCTGAAATGACTTCCTTGAATTCAATGAATAGTTCCTTGAGCTCAATTGCCATGTCACTTTCTCCAATTTAGATTTGAAAAAATTGCAAAACAAAATTATGCCCTTCTCCTCTCTCATGGATTATTTTGGTCTACATAACATTACTCTATGGTTTATATTTTTGTCCCCATTTTCCTCTTTCATGTGTGGCAATCTAAATCTTCTTCCACACTTTTTCGACAAAATTGTATTATTCTTTCCATCATGAAGAACATTACTATATAATTACCACGACCTTCCTAGAAAAATGTGTCATGTATCCAACCTAAGGGGTTAACTAGTTGTTGATAATGTTGTTGAGCATTTGACTAGTTCTATAACAACGGGTTCTCGGTTCGAATCCCCCTTAGTGAGGTGCACTAGGATATGCTAATCGATTTACTAGAGGTATCATCCATGAATGTAGGAAATCATCCCTTGGGTTTTCTTGTGAGGTTTTCCTTGGAAAAAAAAGGTGATAGGAATTCATTGGAAAAACATCATATAAAACTTAGTCACAGTAATTTCATGTATGGATTTAGGTGCAAGGTGTATTTTAGATACAAATTTTGAATAAATTTTGGACACGAATTTTTTAGTGCTACCTCTATTGACAATAAGTGAACAAAACTTACTCCAATTCTGCATTTGGTTTTGAAGATAGTCTTCCATTGCTTTGAATCCTTTTTTGCAATTTGTCCCTTCGACTTCAACAATGCTCTTCAAAACATGAGATTCTCTCCATGTTCTTGTTGTACTTCCTCTCTATTGTGTCAAACAATAAATCTAATAACACTCTCAGTTCCTTGAGCTATTTGAATTTTTCCTTGTCTTTGGTTGGCATTTAAGTTGCATAGAAAATCATAAGATCAGTTCCTTTGTTGTTTTCACTCGAAGCATGTTCCATTGAACCATCCTCTTATTCCTCTAGGAGATCCTCTACCTCTAAGGAGTTCATAATTTGTTTTGAAGATTTTTTTATAGAACTCATTTTGGCCTCTTCTCCCTTTATTCCATTTCTCTATCCTCTTATAGACATGCTTCTCCCTCTACCCATCATTCCTACCCTGGGAACTTTGTTGTTTTCTTGACATTTTCTCTTTTTCCTCCAAGGCATGTTAGTACACCTCTAGGACAAGATAAGTTTTCACCCTGAGGCTAGTCTCATCTTGGATAACATATATGAGATCCTTGATCATGTATCTTGCAATAAATTCTTCACCTTTGTCACTTTATTAAAATATGATGCATAACTTATATAATTTTTGGTGTATTCCTGCACTATCATCTCCTTCCAACTAGATGTTTGTAGTTTCCAGACATACTCAAGGAATAATATACATGTAGGAATTTCCCTTTTATCTTGGAAACCATCTTGTTCGAAGCTATAAACTTCTTCTTAGCCTTCTTATCCTAAACTAATTGTAGATTGTCCCATCATAGGGATGCACAATCCTTCATCTTGGTGCACACAAACTTCACTCTTTTCTCGAATTTGAAGAATATATCCATTTCCCCAAGTCCCATCTATGATTTATTTTGGGTTTAAGTTTATTGAGTAGGTATAGGTCTTCATTCATACTCTACCTCTCAGTTTTATCAAGGCCCTTATAATTATCCCTTTTCAAGCTTGGGCTTCTTTATCTTCTTCTCTAGGAAGTTCCCGTTCCCATTCATCATCACTCACATCAGGAAGATCTATTACAATTTTTCACCTATGCCCTACTTCCATGGCATCCATTCTAGTAGACATATCTCTTTGTACTTTGATGACTTTAGTTTTACCTCCTCTTTGTTATCATCTATAATATATGATTGGTATTCCCCCTCCCTTCTATGTGTCGTATTACAATTTCTTGTGGAGCCTTCTTTCCCACTAGCAATGTCTTCTTCCCTTAATGATTCTACCTAGCAAGCTCATTGGAATGATTCTTATAAGTATGTTCTGATACCAAGGTCCAAAAATGATAGAATACCTATAGGGGTTGTATTTTTCTCAGAGCACACAACAATATTATTTGGAGCAACACACAAGGCACAATTGAGGAAAACACAAGCAAAACCACTAGTCTATTAATTTTTTATTATCTTAAAATAGTTATGTGTATACCTGAATGGGATATCACTATTTTCAAAACAATAGTAATTGTTATCCATCAACATGTGTTGGTCTAAGCCTTGGCTAGTATTACCAAAATGAGGTTACAAAAACCTTTTCTCTAGATTGCACAATTTGTGAATTTCTTTCGAGCTGCAGTTCTTATTATTTTATTCATTATTCTTGATAACTTCTTTGCTACACCATTCCATAATCTCTAAATGAATGAATATTACAATACCATCCCCTTGGCATTTCCCCCCCTTTTTCCTCTTTCTCCTTAAAATGCACAAACCACTCCTCCAACCTGTTATCACACAGATTGTAGCTTGGGAAAAGCCCAACCCAAACCACAAAAGTGTGACAAATATGAGAGTATTTACCCACTGTCACCTTAGATAAACACTCCCCTCACTTTATTGATGATGAAAATCAACACAAGGGGGGAATCCCAGGTGACCCTAGGGGGATTGAGATGGAAAGTGTTAAGATATGAGATATGCCCCTATAGTTCAAGGTCAAATGTAGAGATAAATCTTGGGAAATATGTTTGTGAGAGGGTAATTGGATTCCAAAGATGATGTACTTGCAAAACAATGTTATCCCTTCCCGGAACACAACAATAGATGAAAACATAAGCCTCAAATCAATGGGGATGTAGAAGTAATATTGCTGTCCCAAATTGCAGCAGTATGGACATCACTGATTGATAATAATAGCTGCAAATTTAACCATGCAAAATCAAGTACAAGATGTTGGAAACAGAGCTAGAAAAGACTAGTTAAACTTCCAATGATTGAAGCAAGATTCTGATGGTGATTAGGGGGGCTGTTATATGATGTTTTAAGCAAATTTTTATGACAGAAAAATGGTTGTAGAAAAAAATTGCTATAGCAGAAATTTCTAGCCACCAAAATCATCTAACAATCCACCCAAAAGATAGCCAATAACAATTATATTTAATATGGCAGCTTGCAAGCAATTCTTAGTGGTAGAATAGTGAGTAAAACAAGAGTTGAAGATGAGTTTTCTGCAGCCCTAATGGCTATAGCATTAATTTATAACAAAAAAGAGAGATAATTAGCCAATCAAGATTCCCCTAGGGCACAAGAAGGTTTAAATCACATAGAATCAGATCCAACTTAGACAAGTGCAATATCTCAATATTTCACCTATACCAATGCAATGATTTTATATCTCCAATGCAAGTAGATTAATGCCTTATCAATTGGGTTAATGGAGTCTCTTGTGTAAGAGCTAGGGTTTGTTACTTCTCTATGGGTGTAAGCCCTTTTACACCCTAGAGAAAACAAAACCTAACAAGGTAAATCTACAAGGCTGTAAGCCTTTTTACTCCTTCTAGCAACCTTTGCAAAATAGCTTATTCAATGACAATTATGATAGATCTTGTTGGAGGGTGTATGTCCTTATACTCCTTGAAGATTTTAACAAAATTAACCTTACAACCAAGACGAAACAACACAATAACATAAATTCCTTACCTAGTTCAATAGATAGCAAGATAAACCCTCTTTTAACAAGAATTTTCCACCAAAATAACAAGAACAAAGCATCCAAGAGATAACGCCTAGCTTATTCCTCCAATAGAAAAGTATTAGAATCCAAAAAACATCAAAAAGAGAGAGTGCACCTTGCCCAAGTAGGGGGAAAATTTCATCCAACAAGTATGTAATTCTCAAGTGATTATCATAAAATGACAATGGGGTGACCTCTATTTATATGAGGTCACCTAAAACCCATTTGTCCACTATTTAAAATGTCAACAACAAATTAGGGAGGCCGAACTCCTCTATTTGTCCTTTACAACTTAAAATTAGAAAGTACATAAAGTAAAATCCCTTTGAGGGGTGACATCAGGCCCTAAAGGGTGATGCTAGGCCTCTAAGAGAGACATTTTGGCCTTTGATGAAGAACGTTGGGCCTCCAAAGGCCATGTTCCATGCCACCAAGTTTTCTAATGCATGCCAAGTGTATCTCTCTCCATCAAACCAAGCCACATCACCATCAACCATGAGAACCCCATCAAAAACCTTAAGCCCATGTGACATCTAGGGCATAAAGTGTGATATTTTAGGCCTTACAAGGCCAACGTTGGGGTGTAAGGATATGGAACATGGTAATATCATGGTTTCCAAGTGCCTCCAAAGGAAACATCCTTCCTACCATGTGTCCAATGAGAGGGGGGTGCATCATCCAACCTGTGGGCTTCGTGCCCCAATGAAGGTCCAAGTAAACTTGCGCCTCCACGATCAAGATTTCACCTAGCAAGGATATGCAAAGACAAACAAGTACACCCTCCAAGGGTACACAAGTCACAAGTATCATGCCAAGTAAGCCATATTTAATAAAAGAACCACCCAAACATGTGCATTAAATCCCCCCCTTTCAAAATAAACAAATGCTCAAAGACCTTATACAACTTGCCAAATTTAAGTATGGGAGGGTTGTCAAGGTGCCCTATTGGGTGGATCATTCCCCAAGTCAAGGAGTCTTTCCCAAGTAGACCCTCTCTAAGTCATGTAAAAGAGTATGAGGTGGATGGGGGTGTAAATTTTTGGCATGGGGTTTCTTGACATACAAGGGATCATATTGTCTCATTTATGGGTGCCTTTGTAGAGGGTGTGCTGCATCCTCATTTTCAATGCAACCTTTTTCCAAGCCATTTTATTTACCATTAATTTTTATTAAGGTTCAAACATTGGGTACTATTTGCAAGGAAAATTAAATAGTACCACATTGCCACTCTAGGCTAGAACACATTGAGTGCCATGTGCAAGGAAAGTAAAAGACACTGCAATGCATTCCCTCAACAAGTGAGACATTTATTTATGTGTTTCATCTTACAGGTCCTTGATTTTTTTTGGAGAAGATTTTCATTGCTCTCAGGACCATTAGGGAGAGAATCTGGAGGATTAATATTTGGATTTTATCTTTTTCCAGCTACAAGACTCTAGGCCTTCAACCCCTTATTCCCATGAAATGAGGTACAAGCCCTTCTTGGGTCAATATAACCAAAACCCAAAAGATGAGGAAATGAAAAAGGAAGAAGTATGGAAAGTGATAAGTATGTGCGGGAATGGTAGGATGATCCTTCAAGGAGACCCCCAATAGAAACCCTTTTCTCGAGGGTAACCCACTTAGTAGGACAACATGCCAACCACCAAGGTGAAATGAGGAAAAATGCATAATTTCCAAGCAAACATTTTCAAAATCAAGAAAGGGTCCTTTGCAACATGTTCAAATGCTTTAAATATCAAAATGACACTTACCATGACACCAAACTTGTTACCTCATGAAGCAAGACCAACTTTCCTCTATCGGCCAATATGGGTGTGGTGGATGCTGCCACCATCGATCAGATGGTGATGTGTGGTGAGTGAAGGGCTCTGCCTACTCATCTGCTTCTTAGTACTCCATGTATTCAACCCGTGGGCCTCGATACATCATCTCCTTAGTTATCCCTAGGAAGGGGGGGATAACACAACCATTAATTTATGGGCTTCACTAATTGATTTCCATATGGCCTATGATCCACTACCTTATTCAACTCATGAGGATCCATTGTGACCTATTTTATTTTCCTCGTGCTCCATCATGCACTGAATCATTTATTGGTTACTGTGCCTTCAAGTGTCCTTTCCTTAATTTTCCCCTATACTCCATAGGACTTACTTATCATTGATTGGAGTGGGTATTTTATGATTTACAAGCTATCACGAGGTTCTTTGGCACCCCCATCCCAACTACTATAGATGGTCCTGAAGAACAACTATGATCACCCAAGGATGGATGTCCCAAATGAACCTCCTTCTTTCATGTCCTCCAACTCCTCCTGTTCAATCCAACCAACCATTTAACCACCCAGTCATGCAATATCAACCCACCAACCTCAGATCCACATAAACCCATAAACAATGTAGAGATTGCCAATACATATGAATCAAAAGAAGGAAATTATTTGGTGTGTAATCAAGATCAATTATTTCTAGAAATGTTCTTACATCATTAGGGTTGTGTACAAATGATAAGATTAACATGATATACAAGCAATTTGAAGCATTATATGTAATTTCCGTGGTAGTTAGGAGAAATTGTCAATGAAAAAATCATCATCATAGCTTGTGCACTTTCTTACTACCACTACTCCCTCTACATTATTATTGCAAATTGATGCAATTTAATACAACACATAAACCGTGCATTGTATAAAACACATGCTTGCATTGAATAAGTTCAAATGGCATCCATTTTCTTATTTAGTCATACTAAGGAGAGTGTGTGGAGTTTTGAGGGAAAATATCATTTATATCTTATAATGGCATATGACATGATGGATACATATGTTAATTTCCATACAATTGATAGTTTCGGCTCTTATTGTGCATGCGGCACCAAAAAAACAAAGACTACAATTTCAACTTTAGGAATTTGATAATTTTAAAAAATCAACAACACTAATTGGTCCTTGGCATAACAATTAACTAGTCGTTCACTAATGCATTGACTAGATCTATTGCTATAATACCTTGCCATAACAGGGACCAATACAAGAATAAAATGAAGAATTAACATTCCACACATCTCATCCAAGTTGGAGAAACCCCACTTCGTGCGCCTAATTTAAAAATTGAATACTTATATATGCGAATAGAAATAGAGAAAATATGCAAGCATAATAAGAGAGAAGATTGTTGTAATGTATACATATGTTTTACAATCATTTTTATTGACTATATATAGGAATACAAAATTGTGAGGGAGTGCCAATGGATTTTGACCATGTTTCCCATAAGATACAATAAAAGGTGAGTGATCAAGTTTGACGAAGACACCTATGAATTGTTTACAATGAGACAAGAGAAAAATAAAATTCCAAATTTCAATAAAGTAAAATGCATAGTTTGACTAAGACTATTAGGAACTTAGGACTAAGTCTCATTGATTACTTTATGTTGAGAGAAAATCATCCCGGAATTATATTGATGATATCTACTTTCTGATGATGGACAACATTGCTGGTAGGAGCTCTATGTTAGTTGGAATATCCCAATGAAACACTAGGAGGTGAATTGTTGTCAAAATGTGACCTAGTTTGATCCTTGGTGTTTGGAAAGAAGAAGAATTGGCCTCCCCATTGAAGAGGCATGCATACCATGGGTTGATGGTGGGTAGGTGCATAATTTATAGCTTGTAGATCTATGTGGGGAGTAGCCATGAACAATATGTTCTCGAGAAAGACGCAATGCGATATGCTTTAGAGTTGAAGTGTTTGAAGCAAGATGAGGAGTGGTATGTGGACTTAATGCTCATGGTGACACCTCCCTATTAAAGTTTGAAGACTCTACGGAAAGTTGAGGTAGGGTGACAATGATGATTACCATATCATAATACATAATTATGAATTTGTGGATATTGATTTGCTTAACAACTTATTGCCTCGATTGAAGGAGAGAAGATGTCATTCGATAGCTTTTACCATCCTTGTGATCTCTAGAGGCATTGAAGAGCACATAATTTTGTTCCCTTCTATCACACTAGTAAGGCTTACCAATAAATGTACCATAATAATACAATGGTGCAATATCACAATCAACTATATCAATGAAAGGTCGAATGGAAAAAGTGACATGATCACCTACATGTGATAAGTGTGGATGAACCTGCTTCCTTTACCCATCTAAAATTGTATGTGGAGAGCCGATGAAAATCCAACCCTATTTACTTTAAATTTAGAAACATTTAATTTAAATAACAATAAATATATCCCTTATAACATAGTTTTCACTGCACAACCTTATCAGCTCACATATTCACTACATTCATGCTTTAATTAATAAGTATTCACCAATCCATTAAAGTATCAATGTTTTGAAAATCCACATATTACCACTACCTCACTTGCAACTTATAAAATTTCTTCAAATTTTGCAACACTTTTGTTACATACACATGATAGTACTATAGAGACCCCACTCAAACAATAGCCCTCATCTTCATTATCAAATTCACCTATAATCTAAAACTTCTATTCTCTCACACATATATTTTGTTACATACACATGATAGTACTATAGAGGCCCCACTCAAACAATAGCCCTCATCTTCATTATCAAATTCACCTGTAATCTAAACCTTCTATTCTCTCACACATATATATAGTTTTTAGTTTTTCAATTCAATTTTAATCTTTTAATCATAATTGTAGATGATGTTGTTTTATTATTTGTGTGACCTCCTTCCATCACTTACCTTTAAGGAGCATTTTCATAATAAGGTTCAAGTATTTAATTGTTTCAACAACTGAACCTTTTTTCACTATTTTGCATCTAAGGTAAACATATACACCATAAATAAATTTAAATGATAATTTAATATTTCTTTGGATCCAACTTACATGTCCATTGCATTTATCGACACTCTATAGATTCATACCAACCCATGACCGCTATATGACATACTTAGTGTTGCTTTTCAAGTTGCATGGATGGGTATCAATGTTATATTCACTCACATCATGTTTTTGGAGGACATGTATAAATAATGAATCTATTATAATAAACTAACTCCAAAGTTAAATAAAAAAAAATTATACCTTAAATTTTATTTTGAGTAATTGGGTTCTACCCACATATGCTAGGGTTCTATTCCCATCCCTCACTGCTACCTCTTAAATTTTATTTCTAAGTTTAAATGAGTAATTGGGTTCTACCCACATATGCTAGAGTTCTATTCTCATCCCTCACTGCTACCTCTATAAGATTTGTACAACCTCAAATAAAAAAATAAATATATAATTGATTTATATATTAAAACATATGCATCGTAAATAAGATTAAAATAACGTAACTCATTCAATAAATCAACTTCATAATGACTCAACTTTATTAATAACATCTACATGACTCGTGTACATCAAGAGCCTATGTGTTGCAACAGATTTTGTGCATCATATTAAACAATTCATATGATGCATAGAAGCACATTTAAACCATTTTTGTGTATAATATACTATAACTCTTATACAATAAGAATCACAATGGAGCAACATATAATTCATATCCATAATTATACCTATGTTAACAATTTTGATTGTAATTAATTTTCATCATAAATATTAAACTTACAATTATTTATAAGAAGGAATATATGAACAAAGAGTGACTTGTAAATTAAAGTTCAGTAAACCAAGTTGCTCCTCTTTGTCTCCCAAGCTTACTCAAGGAAGACAAGCTTATTCAAGGAAATTGATTCTTTGGTTACAAAAAATTCTATCTAGGAAGAAGAACCTTTCTACCTTTTTCAACTTTTTATTTCTACTCAATAAAATAATATTTTATTTATCACTTCTCTAAAGACCATGACAATTTGTCAAATGTGAGAATTTAGATATTAGGATAATGACTCATATGTATATTGGCTAGGTCATGTTATGTAGAGTCAACTTACATGTAATAATAATATACAATCCACTTATATATAAATTATTAAATTTCACTCATAACACAATTTCATCCCCTCCTCCCAACATGCACAATTTCATCCCCTTGTCTCCAAACAAATTTCACACTCCCCTTCCACACTCTCATTCACACAATCACTCACTCACTCACTCTCTCTCTCTCTCACACACACCCATGACATAATTACAACCTTACAACACACATACACACACAACTTTAGAACACACACACATAGACACACTTACAACCTTAGAACACATACACACTTACAACCTTAGAACACACATACACAACCTTCCAACAGATCCACACACACACTTAAAACCTTACAACACACACACACACACACACGCACAACCTTCCAATAGACCCACACACACACTTACAACACACACACACACACACACACACACACACA
>ML799808.1:46372-71372 GCA_009831015.1 Picea engelmannii | reverse complement strand
GGGTCAGACACAAGGCATTCATATAATCAACTACAAAGTTCATATATGCCCATTGATTCTCTACACCAAGAAAAATTCTCAGTAATGATAGATTTTGTCAATGAGTCTACAACATTATTCAAGGCCTCAACCTTCTCCAACAACACTTTATTCTTTTCAATCATGTCTTTAACAAAGTGGTACTGCACATCAATATGCTTTGTTCTAGAATGGTAAGCATGGTTCTTTACCAGAAAAATTGTACTTTATCTGTCACAACCTATCCTAACAACTTCCTGAACAAAACCAACACCTAAAAACAATATTTTCAAGCATATAGCTTCCTTACTTCCATGTACTCAACTTTTGTAGTTGATAATGCAACTTTGGCTTGTCTCTTGCTCATTCAACTGATTGCACCACCAAATAGGTTAAAGACATAACCACTTGTAAGTATTTTATAGTCAAGATCCCCAACCCAATTTTCATCAACAAATCCATATCTATCTATCTGTCTATGAGCTATATGTATTCCTTGGTAGAAGATTGCATAATTTGAAGTGCCACACAAATATTTGAAGACCCTCTTTACAACTGTTCAATGTTCCTTGGTTTTGACATATACTAGCTCAAAACTCCCACTACATGGGAAATGTTTGGTCTAGTACAAACAAGAACATACATCAGACTTCTAAAAACACTTGCATATGGAGCACATGCCATGTCCTCTACCTCTTCTTATGTATTGGGACATTGATCTGTAAATAAATTTACACATATAGGGATCGGGACTTTGACTAGTTTACATTCTTACATACTAAACCTCTACAATATTGTTTGAACATATTTCCTTTGATTCAATCACTTTTTTTTGTTTTCCTAATCATTTAATTTCCATGCCAAAAATAAAATTTTCAGCACTAAGATCTTTCATATCAAATTTAGAAGACAATTGAGCTTTGACATCCTTGATGATTTCTTTATTGTTTCCAATCAACAACATATCATCAACATACAAGAACATATAAATAAAATGATTACCAACCTTCTTGGAATACTCACAATGATCAAATTTGCTTCTTGAGAAACCAAGTCCCAATATATAAGTATTAAACTTTTGATACCACATTCTTGGAGATTGTTTTAATCCATATCATGACTTCGTTAGCTTACAAACTAGCTCCTTCTTTCCCTTCATTGCAAAACCTTCTGGTTGTTTCATGTAGATTTGTTCTTCAATATACCCATGTAGGAATGTTGTCTTCAAATCCATTTGCTCTACTTGAAGATCAAAAGAAACAACTATAGACAAAAACAAATGTAATAGAAGCTAATTTAGCAATAAAGGAAAAATAAAGGAAAAAATATCACCAAAATCAATTCCCTCCACCTAGGAATATCCCTTTGCTACTAGTCAAGATTTGTACTTCTCTACCTTACCTTATGCATTCAACTGCTTCTTAAACACCCATTTGCTACCAATATGTTTTCTTATATATAACAACTCAACTAGATCCCAAGTCTCATTTTTATCGGCATCCATTTCTTCAACCATGGATTTCTTCTATAGTTTTCTATCCTTTGAATCCACAACCTCCCTAACAATTCTAATATCATCATCAGTAATAGATAGAACAAAAACATACCAAAAATAAGGTGGGATATACCCATTTGGTTGCATTATTTCCTGAACCGATATTCTCAAGGTTGGAGTTTGAGATTCTTCCTCTTTTGGTTCATCTTCTTTTGTGGAGTCAGATTCTTCACCCTCCAACTCAAACTCTATTGTCTCCGGTTCTTCTTCCTTCAGTTGGAATTTTGATTTGGGAACAACTTTAACCTCTTTGAAAACTACATCATGACTGTAAACATTGTTCTTTGTTAATGGGTTCAAAAGTTTATAACCTTTTATACTATCTTTACAATGACTAAATATACATTTTTAAACTTTATTATCCAGCTTACTCCTATTTTCCATTCGAACATGCACATAAGCATCACAACCAAAAAATATGATATGTTTAAGAGATGGTTTTTTACTGTTGCATGCCTCATGCCGAGTTTTTTCAATCATCATTGATTTAGGTGATCGATTTACTAAGTAACATGCAATATCCATTTCCTTTGCCTATAATTCTTTACACCATTGAGCATACTTCTTACCTTTTCCATCAATGTCCTATTCATTCTTTTTGCAACTCTATTCTGTTGAGGTGTGTATGGGATAATGTTTTGCATTTCTAGTTTGCACTTATTATAGAATTCCTCAAGCTCATTTTCACATCTGTCCTTAACACCTTTATTTTCTTCTATGTATGTTTTTCTAGAAGAGGCTTAAAATCTTTAAATTTAATGAAAACCATTTTTTTTTCGAGGAAATAGAACCATGCGTGCCTTGAGAAATCGTCTATGGATGGAACATAGTACATAGTTTTACCTAGTGATGGAATATGAATAGATATAAACACATCACTACGTATCAAATCCAAGATTCCTTTTGCTCTTATAGCACTAGATGAGAATCTCACCCGATTCTACTTACCGTATATACAATGTTCATGGAAATTGAAATCTAATGAGCAATTAGACATATATTCAAGCATACCTTTACCATGTAATGCTCAAAGTTCCTTCTCTCCAATATGTACGAGTCTTCAATTCCATAGAATTATGTTCTCTCCAGGGACAATATGGGTCTTGTATTTTTTATTTCTATCCTCCGAAACAACAAAAATGTTACAACCATCATTAAAATTGCTTCCTAATATCTTGTACAAAGTTTCAATCTGAACTCCCCTCATCAACACCATTGCTCCTTGAACCATATTTCATGTGTTCTTTTGATCAAATACAATATTCACACCTACATCACTCATATTACTTACAAATATTAGGTTTATAGCTAGATCTAGATGTGTAGAATCCCTAGGAGACTTCCAATCCTTCCATCTTTAAGAAACAACTTGACTCTTCCACATAATACGATTTTGGCTGTCGAGTCATATCCTAGGAAAAAATCACTTCTATTGTACTTTTCATATTCACAAAACCAACCAATTCATATGAAATGAAGCACCCGAGTCAATCAACCATGCATCAAGATCAACATGTGTACCTATAGCTGCCAAGTAAACATCACCAACTTCTTTCATGGAGGTTTTTGTTTCCCTTGAAGGGGCATCGTCAAATCCATTCCTTTCTTAGATTTACAATATTTCTTATAATGCTCGACTTTACTTCATTTCCAACATTTCCTTATAGATTTTATTGGAGATTTAGATCTACCTATAGATTTAGATTTGTCCCCCGAGGACTTATTTTTCCTCTCTTGGAAACGACCTTCTACAGGTAAAACGTCCTTGGCCACACCTTCCATGGAATTTCTCCTCATTTCCTTTGATAACAAAGATGCAACTACATAATCAAACTTTAATGTGGATTGAGTAGTACTACTAATTGCGACAACTAAATTATTTCAAGAGTCTAGCAAATAACATAACAAGGTAATGAAATTATCCTCTTCCTCCATCCTAATATTAACAGAGACGATTTGACTTACTAGAGTATTAAAGGAATTCAGATGCTCCATCACGAAGTCACCATCATCCACCCTAATATGATGCAACTTCTTTTGAATAAAAAACTTTTCTATCGAGGATTTTCACTAATACAAATTCCCTGACTTATCCCACAACTTCTTTGCACTATTTTCTTTAGAGACACTCAACAACACCAAATCTAAGAGGTAGAGTCAAATCATACTTCTTTCATTTCTTTATATCTTTTCCCAATCTTCTTTTGACATACTAGTAGGTTTTTTACCTATATCTATAACAATCCACTATTTTCCATCTACAAGAAGATCTTCCATCTTTAGCTTCCATAACTCGAAGCTCTAGCCGTTAAAATTCTCTATTTCTATTCTTGAATTGGTCACCATTTTTCATTACACATGATTCACTATATAAAGCTCCCACTCAAGCATAGGTTTATCAAAGACCCAATATACCCTTTCTCTTCACAGAATGAGCTAAACCCTAGCAACAAAGGCATCCCCTTGAAGCTAAAACCTCACTTTGATACCAAATGAAGAGTTTGATAAACCTATGTAAGACAAGAAATACTAACATAATCAAAACTAGCCCAACCACTTAACTCATGGCTATGTCAAGAGGCGATGAAATCTAGCCAAAATGTCATCATGCGATGAAAATCCACCAAAACGCCATCATGCCGCCCACCATACCCACTGTAACTTATATGTGGCAAGCGGGTTAATGAATAATCCATGTTAATCAGGCACTCTAATGATTAACAGACGCAAAATGACATGCACGAGGGTTATAAAGATTGATTAATCTGAAAGTTTTCAATAGGTATACGCCTCTCCGCGTAAATATAGTTTATTACTATTATTCCATTAACAAATACTTATATAATCTAAAAATATAAACATATAGTTTATTCCTATTATTCCATTAATACATATTTTTAAAATCTAAATACAAAAAATTTGCAATCTTTGTCAAGATTAAATATATTTACAAACTTACAGTTTTTCTTGAAGATTAAATATAATTACAATTCAAGTGGATTAAAAATAAATTATTATTACTTAAATTGAATTTAAATTATCTTATTATTATTATTATAAAATAAACCCTAATACAAATAACTGCAATCCTAATTTTAATAGGCATAACCTTAACCCTAATATTCCTCTAATCCAAACCCTAATAACCCTAACCTTATCCCTAACAACCCTAACCCTAATAACCCTTACCCTACTAACCCTAACCCTAATCTTTCCCTAACCCTAATCTTTCTCTAACCCTAACCCTAAATAAACTATGAATGCTTATACTAGATACATTTTAATAATAAAATTCAATTAAAAAAGTAATTACGCTTGCAACTAAAGATTATCATAATAATTTTTTTATAAACATTCACGAGAATTCATTTGATAATAAAATCTATAATATACCTTGTCCAAAACAAGCAAGTAATTGTGTAGAAGACCACTGTGTTGAGGAAACTTCAAAACCAACTATTACTCTTGTTTAACCACTGTGTCAAGGAAACTTGAGAACCAAGTATTACCACCGTCAATAAACAATGATATCCTATCAAATATATCTTTTGCAGATTCATCATTCATACCACTGTTTTGGTACATCAAAAGCTGTTGTAAAAGGGTATAGTTGAGACCAATACAGATGTGGTAACAATCCTATCTAAGATGTTTAAGGATTCAAAATGCCCAGTACAAATTTATGATAATAGATTTCTTTGCCCTTATTGATCTCGACAATACCCTTATTGGTCTTGACAATACCCTTAATGCCCTTATTGTTCTTTGTGAATTTGCAATTGTTCTTTGCATATAAAAGATATCATTACTTTTACTTTCTCACAAAATACAAAGGATTCTCAAGCGTTCCCATTATCAATACCTACAAAGGTAAAAAACCAAAGTGATTTACCCACTGTACTTAAGCTTCTGGCTTTATGAAGGAGGAAAGTAAACTATGAATGTTTATACTAAATACATTTTAATAATTTTAATAATAAAATTCAATTAGAAAAGTGATTACGCATGCGGCTAAAGATTATCATAATATTTTTATTTTATAAACATCCATGCGAATTCATTTGATAATAAAATCTATAATATACCTTGCCCAAAACAAACAAGTAATTGTGGAGAAGACCACCATGTCGAGGAAACTTGAGAACCAAGTATTATCGCTATTTAACCACTGTGTCAAGGAAACTTGAGAACCATGTATTACTACCGTCAATAAACAACAATATCCTATAAAATATATCTTTTTCAGATTCATCATTTATACAGTTTTTTTGGTACATCGAAAATTGTTGTAAAAGGGTATTGTCGAGACCAATACAGATGCTGTAATAGTACAATCTAAGAGGTATAGGGATTCAAAATGCCAGTACAAAGTTATGATAATAAAATGTAAAATAAGTTGTTCTATTGTTTAAATTGCCCAGTACAAAGTTGAATGCATGCATGCATATAAAGTTGAGAACCTAAAACCGTAAAGCCCATAACCATAAATCATAAATAGTTATTAATGAACCTAAATCGGTGATCGGTAAACCTAAATTTCTCATGGCTATAAACCATAAACTATGAATCATAAACCTAAATCAGAAATCAAAATCGTAAATAGTAGATCAAAAACCTAAATCACAAACAATACATCATCCTTCTCTTGCTTGCTTATGCTCCAATGCGTCCAATCCGTGCACAATCCCTCTACAATAGTAGTATATAGTCATAGAAAGGTGGGAGTAACAACATGACCATAAATTTAAAATGGATCACCACAGAAAGGCGACCATAATATGAAACGCCCACCAACAAGATGCAAACTTCTATCCATCTTTAAAAGAAATAGGTGAGGAAGTGGATATGGTGAGCTTTGACACATGCCACCCATCCGTAAAAGAAAAGAAACATGTGAGCTATTTAAAGGCAACACAAAATTGCTAATCACATAAATGTGGCAATCAGTTGGACAACACAATAATTTTTTAGTCAAATTAAGTAAATGTGAAAAAGTAAACACATAAACTTACGCCTTTATAAAAGTGAGGAAGTTAATACTACAAATCATAACCCTTCATTTATTGTGACGACGAAGAATATTCGATCCACATTTAATCCTGTCCATAGAAAACACATTAAGGATTAAAAACATATTAAATGTGCCCATTTCCAATAGGTGTATGCCTATCGACATAAATATAGGAATAACAATGACACATGCATAGTACACAAATTTATCTTGGAAACCCTCAACTAGGAAAACTAGCCTAACTAAAGTCACACCTCTCTCTATCTCATTGTATTAACTTCATTGTTCACAATACAATATTTAGGTATTCCATAGCATCCAAAACCCTAATATGTTAACTTGGATTAGATTACAACCCTAATTCCTTAATTGGAATTAGTCTACAATGGGTTGAAAAACCATTAGCTAAAAAAGCACAAAACAAACCAAAATAGACTCAAAATTTTCTCTTAGGGGGTCGTTGGCTCCCCAAACTGCCCCAACTAGGGGGTGATCACCCCCTAGACACCCTTTGTGCTGGGATGAGACCAAGTCTACCTACAAAGAGTACGATACATGTCTAACAAGAAGGTGATCCAAAATCACAGAATAAACAATGAATCTTTATTTGAGATAATCCTCCTAATTACTATATGGAACCACACAATTTCATTGACAAATACTCTTTCCATGTTAGGATCTTCATAAGGTGTTCTCATGGCAATGAAGTGTGTTATTTTGGTTAACATATTGACCATCAACATAATTGAATCAAGTCATTTTTCAGGCAAAGGCAAGTTGACAACAACATTCATGGAAATAATGTTCCATTAAGACTCAAGAATATCATATGGTTGTAATAATCATATGGGATATAAGTTCTCAACCTTGACTCATTGGTACTCTAATTATTTCACAACCATACACACTATTCAATTCTTGATATTTTACTAAAAGGACAATGCTTTTATACTGACGTTTACCACAAGGTGTGCTATATGCAATGTCATAAATTAGCTCCCTAATGTCTCCTTTTGGCATATACATTATGCCATTTTAAATGCAACACACTACTCTTATATGAGGAATACACATCATACTTAGGTACCATTTTATTTCTACTCTAATGCACTAATGTGACCTCTAGATATCAAATGTGATTTAAAACTTACCTCAAAACCTACTCTCTGAAGCTCAGTTGAAGATGAATCAAAGAGAAAATATGTGGTTGTGTACTCAAATCGTCCAGTACCACATGATTCTCTTTCCATTTGATATATAAAATATTAAAACCACACTCACTTAGGAACTCAACCCAACCACCTTATCTTTAAAAAACATGGTTACTAAACTATTTCTATATAAATGTAGGTGCACACACACACAACTAGTAGCAAGACATGACATGGTTTTGGTGCCATTGTGCCTAAGTCATGATCCTTTTGTAGATACTATTGTAGATGATCCAATATGACACCCTCAAACTGGTTAAGGCTCTAGCTCACCCATAATAAGATCCAAGGAAACACAAGTGTCAATTTATACTACTATCAAACTAGAAGATATTGACCTCAAGTGTTAGTATTCTGCTATCTTCACGAAACTTAAATTTGTAGTAAACTAAAAAGTATACATATCATACCATAACTTACTCTTTTTGTACTTATATGGTGAGACACACTTTCAAGCATTCAATGTCGATCCAAAATAGTTTGTTGAATACGTTTGTTTTTTTGGTTACTTTATGGGGTGAAGAATTAGAGTTATGGACTTGTGGGGACCATTTTTAGGACCAACCTTAAAATACATTGACTAGGGACAAAATAAAAATTTGTTAGTTTGGGGATTGAAATGTACATTTGGAGTTGAAAAATGACACTAGAATTGTACTAGATGCTCCTAGGTGTTTGTACACATCTAAAGCTTTGAAACAAGCCATTGTAGACAAAACAGGGAGTAGATATGAGGAAGTTATGGCCTCAACTACTTGACCTACTAATTTTACCCCCATAGTACTAAGTGGAGGCCATGTCATCTTCCATTACTCACACATGTGAAAATATTGGTGTGTGGAATTTCAAGAAGATTCTAGAGGGTCCAAAAATTTAATCCCAATTGGGAGTTGGGGCATGCAAAACCATAACCCTAAAACTAACAATTATCATGGAATGTTAAAAATTAAGCCACAACTAGGGAATAAAGGTGTTTCATTCCCACTGTAAATATTTATTGTTCCATAATTTAGAAAACGAAAGGAGTGGTATATCACAACACATTGTATGAGGGAGGTGAGCTTTTAGTATCTTATTTAGGTTGCAATGTCCATCTACTCCATAGTGAGTGATTACTATTTTTGTAAGTTGATAGTAAATTTGAGAAGAAAAGAGTAATGCACAATCCTTATTTCTAGCTAGACTTTTCCTAAATTGGGTTTCTCCAAGGCACATCCTGTTTTCCATGTGTTAATGGTATGCTCTTTTTCCTACTACAACTTTTCTCTTATGTAACATCCCGCTCTTGCGTGCACCGAGCAAACTTATTCTTTGAGGACACTTTCTTGCAAGTGATCCAGATTATTATACTATTGGCTGTTGATTGTGATTATGAGGCATTATGGATGCGATTATATGTTATTTTGTTGTATTGACCTAGATAGGTGCTATTGACTCGGTTCTCCTGAGTGTGCAGGATTTGGACCTCGAGGATGCTAAGGCATTGATGAAACCCTTGGACTCCGGACCGAGTCAGGGAGTGGACTATTGGGGTTTGATTGTTGTATATATGACATATGTGCATCTAATTAGATGTTATGATTATGGATTTTATTTCTAACATGATTCGTTGATGATGCAGGTTGACGATAGCTTGCCGACCAGACTCACATGTGGAGTAGCGGGGTCACGCACGACAACCAGAGACGTTGAGGGAGAGGTGTGGAAAACAACCCTGACACAACCTACTAGCACTCCCACCGTGGCTCGAACTGTAGGTTAATGATTACCTAGTTCGAGAAGACCCACGATGCCGTGAGGTCAGACTGCGACAATCACTCATGATGATTCTAAGGGGATCGCAATAAGGCAGGGGCCTTATTCCTTAGAGGCCCTTAGTCTCTCACAAGATCACCTAGTGGAGGATTGACTCTAAGGGTTTTTGATGTCTACCAAGTCAGTCGAGAGGCGAGTGGCACCCTTGGAGCACGTAGTGCGTCCTGAAGGGCACGTCGCGCAAGGGAAACAAAATGAGGCGAGTGGCACCCTTGGAGTACCTAGTGCGTCCTGAAGGGCACGCCACGTTGTTAACTAATAAATGAATAACCCTGGATGGCCTTAGAACAGATAATGTATAAGAAAGATTTAAAAACAATTTCCCTAATACAAATGTCGCCTAGCCTAGGAAAATAAAATCTAGGTCTAAGTGATACTTGTGGTAATAAATAAATAAATAAATAAATAAATAATACTAATAATCATCATTAAACATGTGATAAAAAGGGGGTAAGAAATGTGATTAAATTACTAAAATCAAATTATATTGAGGGATTAAAATTAAAAAAAGAAGGAATTTGATCGTTTGTTACTTATGCTAATTAAAGTTTTTAACTAAAAAGAAAAAGGGGAAAAAGGGTAAAATCTACACTTGCTAATTTGAGTTTTAGATAAAAAGGGAAAGAGGGAAATTTAAAAGAATTAGGAAAATGAGGGAAAAGGGGGGAAACATAAAGAGAAAGGGAAACATAAGGAAAAAGAAGAATGACTAACTTAGCAAGGAATCTTGCCTTTAAGAACTTTCTAAATTGAACTCAACTAGTAAATTAGTAAGGGGGAAAGTCATTAAAATGTGTAAAGGGAATATGGGTACACCTAGGAGCGATTCTAGGAATGCTTTTAGGTGGGTGAGGGAAATAGGAGTAATTAAATAAATAATGAAATTAATTTCTGGTGCAACGAAGGGGATGGGTGACACATGTACGGGGAGGATTTTTCTGAGCTAAATTATTGAAAATTAAATTAAATGGGATTTTGGGAAAGAAATCACTTATAAACTCTATATAAAGGAGGGAGGAGGAGGATGGATCTCTTCTTTTATGCGTAATGTTACGTTGCAATTTTTTTGACTTGACTAACTTATCTTGTGGGAGTTGGGCTACCTAGCTCGGTGAGGAGTGGTAGCTCGACCTTACGAGGCGAGCTGGGGGCTAGTTGTTCTTTGGTTAGTGTGTGTGGCCCCTTTGTGGCTCGGGGGGATAAGGGGGAAGAAGAGTACCCCTAGCGTTGGCTGGGAGGTATCGGTGAAGTCACAACGGTCGGCAAGCGGGAGTGGGACGGAGCACGCAGGACAACAACTCAGAGCGGTCGACTTGGGCTACGGTACACATGCTTTTATTTTGAATGATAGATTAATATCGAGCTTGCGCTTTCATTTCTATACTTTTAATTGTGTAAAGAAAGTGTTTTACTTAGCATTTTAATCGAGAACTTAAATTCACCATAGCCTTAAGCTCACTGCTTGAATTGATTCCCTTGGTAATCGATCCCTGACTGTTATGACCGATCTGCCTGTTTTATTGATTTATTGTGAAGAGTTTGTGATTTATACTTCCCCTAGATCATCAATCCACGCTTGAGCAGTCGGCCAGGAGCCATATCGACGATCATCACTTCGGTGTTAATAGACCTATAGATCCTAATGCCCTGCTTTTCTGTGTGTGGATGATGAGCGAAGGATGTCTTGGCAAGCTGTCTACCCTAGTTGGTTGTTCCTCGTTGAGTGATTGTCTTGCACCTTGTTGCGATTTCCCTCTACGATTTATTGCTTGATGACGAATTTGTACTATGCCTTGGGCCACACTGGACAACGTTTTATTATGTTATTGCTCTGCGTTTGACAATGATTTGTAGTTTCTTTTAATGTGCAATGGTGGCATTGTTACTGTGTAATGGTCGAATGTTATTACTCTTATTACTGTGCTTTTCTCTTGGCATTGGAATGATGATACTGAGTTTTTCTCCGACGTTTACCTCCGTCTTGATTGACGAAATACTTTTGTCCTTTACTTTGAAATTTTATTCCTTACAGACTGGCGAATTTTTGCTCTGCAAATTAACACCTTGACTGTAATTTTCCTCTGCAATTTCTTATATTTTACTCAACAAATTTGTGAGGGTAAAATTTAGCAAATTCCATTATTAAGACTTAGCGATTTGAATGACACGCACAACAACGAATGCTTGGCAGATGTCATCATTTCTGCTCACGATTTTATTGACACATTTCACCATTTATGATCCATAATTTTAATGGCTTAAGCAAAGTTCTTAACGCACGATTGCATTGGCAAAAAGCACCATTCTAGCTCCACGATTTTGGCATCATGCCCAGTTTCATCCTGGCGATTTTGACTTTACATCTCTGGGTTTTTATCACTACGAATTTGTATCACTTCTTTTATATCACTGCAATGTCAGTGTGAAATTGATACACCACACTACCCCTTTACCCAACTACCTCCTTGGCATTTCCACTATGTAATGGTAGCGTTTTTGGGTGTAAAGTTTAAGAATTATCCCTTTGGGATGTGTTTTTAACTTTTACAGACTGCAAATTTATTATATTTGAGACAACGATTCCTTTCCTTTTGGCAGTGATTCATTTTTAATGAGATAGAGATAGGGAAACCTTAAATACCGTGACAACAAATTCATTTATAACCTGATAGAGATAGCGTTTTATCCCCCTACGATTTTGGGTAGCGATTGGTTGAGAGCGTTTTTGTTCCTGCGTTTTTAATATGGTTGTTAGACGATAGCCATGCCTAAAAATTCTATTATTGCACAAAGCCTTCATCGTTGACTTAGGATTTAGTATGGACAAAAATTCTAGATTGTATGACAACCAATTACTGTGTATTAATTAACAATTAGTTGAGTAATAAATCCGCACCATGTCATGACAGCGAATTACTGTGTATTAAATAACAATTAGTTGTGTAATAATCAACACTATGTTATGAAAACAAATTTCCCTTGACATTTAACAACGTTTTTATTTAAATATTGCCGACAATAAATATGTTGAACAATGTCTTATACAACCGACAACCATTTTTTTTTATATAATAGAATGCAAGTTTTTAGTTATGATCGACAACAATTTTATCCTGGTTAGACAACATTTCATGGATGACAACGATTACCTTATTGTGATGAACAACATGCTTGATAACCACAAACAACCACTTAAGGTAGTCTTAGGCAGCAAATTTATTGGGTTTAATCAGTATACTTGTTAATAGTGATTACTGACATGTGTATAGAGTCTAATATCTCCCTTGATTGTAAATCACAACGATTTATTACTCAGAGATTTGAGTAGCACTTACACAACTATGTTAGTAATGCTACAACGACAATTGTTTAGTCAAAAATCTAATTACTTGTGCGTTGGGATTGCAATGAATAGCATTTATATAAGACAACTATTGAATTATCTAATTGACAGCTAATACACACACTTGAATGACAACAATTTGTCTAGAAAACAATTTATTGATTAATCCCTTACTTAGACAACAATTTATTGTTATTTCCTTGTCATTTCCCTTATATCGTTAACCCCTTTTGATTGGACAACGATCACTTGATTGTGGACAACAAGTGTACATGGCTTTGTTGATTGATTTCTTGTTTATAGATAGCGTGTGGTTCAATGACTTTAATAGCATCTGATTTATTAATGGACAAAACTATTATTATGAGAGAGATATATCTTGTTGGATACATTGGTTCACAGTCATGATAATGCTTATGAAAATAGTAACATTTGTACTTAGACGTCAAGCTTAGCAATTAATGGTTTATGATTTGTTGATGAAGTCATCTAATAGCTTGCACAATTTAATTTGAGTGATGTCTTCTTGCGTCTTGTCAACTTGTTGCTTGGGTGCGTGGGTATAGTCCCCTGTTCAATTATTTCAGTCTTCTAGCGTGTTGGATTTTTTGTGAGCCCATTGTCTAGATAGGTTATGTTGCGTCAGGATTGTCATCACGCCTATCAACCGATGATGACATGATTCCTGATGGGGGGGATCATTGCGTGCCCTAATGGATAGAGGCGAATGATAACTTGGACGAAGTCTGTGCTACCCGTGGTGGGTGTTGTAATTGTTGTTGTTACATGGTTTGTAACGCTTTAGCGCGGTTTGGTTATGCACGCCGTAGAGGTTCAAGTTATTGGTCATCAAGCCATTGTGTCGGGATTGTGGATGATGTCCTTAACTTGTAGGCGTTGTCGCTTTTGTGTCGGGCGGGTAGTCGTTCTATCTTTATTGATTTCCTCCTGTTTCACCCAGTTGCTCGATGTGCTGGTGTGTTGAGTCGTTGTGGTTGGTTGCATGATCTGCGTGCGCGATGTTCATCGTCAAGTTGTGGGATTCAACTGTTGTTGTCATTGCCTTCTTTCCTAAAACAAAAAAAAAATGCACTTTTTGCTTCGCGTGCTGTCGAAACGATTGGGGTTGTTACATATGGTATCAGAGCGAGGTTCAACTCATGACTTAGGAACACTATGACTTTCGTTGATATGATATTTGATTATAATGTTTCTAATTAATTTTACTTGTATTCGTGCAGTTAATCATGGTTAGAGGATGTCGCAGAGGCAGACAACGGGGTGCTAGGGGAGGAGGCACGACGCCTCCAGTAGAATCCACTCCTGAGGGGTCTAATCCCCTGAGAGATGAACAAGTAGTCGGGCAGGAGCAGATAGTGATTGGTGATGTGGTTGGATGATGAGGTCCTTTCATCACATGTTTGAGGCATTGATCAACCGTTTGGACAGAGATGAGGATCGGGCACCGGCACCCCCTGAGGGTCCACTGTGCACTCCGGTCGGTACTGGTAGCATTCACCGTGAACTCGAGAAGGTCAAATTTCTCGAGTTCTTTGGTGCCCCAGACGACACAGCCGTCGAGGCATGGTTGGAGAATATGGCGATGTGCTTTTCACTTCACGACTATACCTCCAACATGAAGGTCTGCATGGTGATATTTCAAATGAAGGGGAGTGCTCTTCTATGGTGGAAGATGCTCCTGCTACAATTGAACATGGCCGTCGAAGACGTGTCATGGGAACTCTTCGAGGAATGGTTCCGAGAGAGGTACCTATCAGAGGAATTCATTGAGCGTCAACTCAATGAGTTCAACGCCTTGCGACAGGGCGGTCATATGGTGCCCGAGTACGAGGCCCGTTTTATGGAGTTTCTTCGGTATGCTCTACACCTTAATACTGAGAAACTTAAGGTCAACAAGTTCTTTTTTGGCCTTAATGTCAGCATACGTGCAAAGGTTAGGATTTTGATGCCTCAAATCTTGCATGATGATGTCCAGAAGGCCCTCATAGCAGAGGAGGAGCTTATTAGCGGGGGTCAGAGCAGGACTCCCGTGAGACTCGCAGGGTAGGTGTCATCTGGTGCACAACAACATCAGACACCAGCTAGACAGATGCCAGGAAATTGTGGCTTTCAAAGAGGATCCAATTTCACTACACCTCGACGACCAATGCCTTAGCAGTGGACACCTTATCGGGGACCACAACATCAACAACAGTGTCGACCGCAACAAAAATAGTTTAGGCCTGTTCAACAAAATAGACCAGGATTCCAGGCCGGTGGGTCGTCGGCTTCTACTTTGGGTACCAGGAGTACTGGACCGAAGAAGGGGTGTTGGAGTTGTAGGGAACCGCACTACCAGCGTGACAGCCCAGTGGAGAGGACTAGAGCATCTAGATCAGTCGGACCCACTACCGTGGGGGATTTGGGCAAGGCCCATCGGATTCATGCGACGGTGAATAACCGCCAAGAAGAGCACCAGTGGACTGTGCTCGAGACATCAGGTACCGTTGCTGACCATACCCTTAATATTTTGATAGATCCCAGTGCCACCGAGAGTTTCATTTCTGGTGTAGCGCTAAAAAGGATTAAGGTAAAGGCAGTCGAACATGATGAGTTTATCTTTGTAGAGATGGCTTCGAGAGCCAAACAGAAGGTTGGAGGGAAGGTAACGGGTTGTATCCTTAACCTGTGAGAGTTTGTCACCAAGGCCAACCTGTACGTCACAATATTAGGATCTTATGACGTCATGATCGGTATGGACTGGTTGGAATCGCATGAGGCAATACTCAACTGTAAGATGAAACGGTTGAGCTTGGTCGATGATGAGGGACAAAGACACGTGATTGTAGGTCGAAACTAGAGAGTTTCCCTGAGGTTTATCTCTTCCCTTTAGTTACGGAAGAGCTTGCGCAAGGGATGTAAGCTTTATGCGATCCTTGCATTAAATGAAAAAGGAGTAGTGGAAGGTCTAGAACACCTTCCGATGGTGAGAGAGTTTGCAAACGTCTTTCCAGAGGAGTTACCTGGGATGCCGTCGGAGAGGGAATTGGAGTTTACCATAGACCCAAAACCGGGGATTAAACCGATAGCTAGAACGCCTTATCGGATGTCGACCCCAGAGTTACAGGAGTTGAGAATGAAAATGAAGGAGTTGTTGGACTTGGGACTTATACGTCCAAGTGTGTCACTGTGGGGCACGCCTGTTATCTTCATACGAAAGAAATATGGGTCGTGGAGACTCTGCATTGACTACCGTCAATTGAACAAGGCAACGATCAATAATTAATATCCGTTGCCAAGTATTGATGATCTGTTCGATCAGATGAAGGGTGCTACAATGTTTTCTAAGATCGATTTGCGATCAGGGTATCACCAGTTACAAATCAAGGAGGATGACCTCCCTAAGACCACCTTTAAAATAAGGTTTGGACATTATGAGTTTACTATTTTACCATTTGGACTGGCAAATGTCCGAGGGGTATTTATGAGTTTGATGAACGGGGTGTTCCGTGAGTAGTTGGACAAGTTTGTCCAAGTATTCATTGATGATATTTTGATTTACTCTTGGACAATGGAGGAGCATGACAAGTACTTGTGCTTAGTACTATAGTGTCTGCGAGAGCAATTTTTTTATGGGAAGTTATCCAAATGCTCGTTTTATCAATCGAAGATTCACTACTTAGGGCATGTCATCTTCGGCAAAGATATCTCCATGGATCCAACAAAGGTCGAGGCTATTATGGAATGGCCTGCTCCGACGAATGTCTCGGAAGTGCATAGCTTCATGGGTTTAACAGGATACTACTGACGGTTCATCGAGGGATTCTCAAAGATAGCAAATCCGATCACAAAATTGCAAAAGAAGAACAAGAAGTTTGTTTGGACCGAGAAATGCGCGGAAGCATTTCGGAGGCTCAAGGAGATATTCACAATAACACCGATACTAAAGGTCCCTGACATGGACATAGACTTCTTGGTATGCACTGACACATCCAAGGAAGGCTTAGGCGGAGTCTTGATGCAAGACGGTCGAGTGATCGCTTACATCTCGAGGAAATTGAGAAGGCATGAGGAGAACTACACGACGCACGATTTTGAGTTATTAGCTATTGTATATGCCTTGAAGGTTTGGAAACACTATCTTATTGGATGAAAATTTGAACTAAAAATGGACCACTGTGGACTACAACACATCTTTACGTAAAGCGACTTAAATGCGCGACAACGACCTTGGTAGGAATTGCTTAGCGAGTACGATTTCGAGATTTCTTACATAAAAGGAACAATGAACCGAGTGGCAGATGCATTGAGTCAGAGACCACACATCTTTTCAGTGTTTCCGCTTTAGACGAATCTACATGAAAATATTCTAACTTTATAGCGCGATGATGACTGGTACAAAGAGGTCAAGGATTTTATCAGACAAAACACAATGATGGTACCAAGATTTGAAGGATTTACGTTGGACGAAGATGTATTATTGAGGTTTAAAAATCAGATTTATGTACCACCAAACGACGAGTTGAGGAGTTTGATCCTAAATGAGGCTCACAAAGAAGTGTACATGGCTCACCCGGGAGTCACGAAGACGAGGGCAGACCTTAAACCCTTATTCTTCTGGAAAGGAATGAAGGTAGACATAGTCAAATATGTGGCCAGATGTCTAGAATGTCAGCAGGTAAAGGCTAAACATAGACATCTAGCAGGATTAATACAACCACATGCTATTCCGGAATCGAAATGGGAGGTTATTTCGATGGATTTCATTGTTGGATTGCCACTGACGGCAAGGAGACACGACTCGATTTTTGTGGTAGTCGACACTCTAACGAAGAGTGCTCATTTTATTCCTATGCATACGACGTATCAGACACCTGACATAGCTAGATTTTTCATCAGTGAGATTGTGAGGCTGCATGGCGTGCCTAAGAGGATTATATCCGATCGAGGATCAATGTTTACCAGACGATTTTGGACTAGTTTCCAAGAGGCATTGGGAACCCAACTTAAGTTTAGTACTGTGTATCACCTGGAGACTGACGGGCAGACCGAATGAACAAACCAAATCTTGGAAGACATGTTGTGCATGTACATGATGGACCAACATAAGCGTTGGGAAGAATTCTTGCCACTGGTGGAATTCGCATATAACAACAATTACCAAAGCACCATTAAGATGGCGCCTTTTGAGTTTCTTTACGGGCGACTGTGTCAGACGCCTTTGAGTTGGGATTAGCTCAAGGATAGGGTCCTGGTGGGACCAGAAGCGATCAAAGAGATGGAAGATCAAATGCAAACAATAAGACAAATAATCAAAGAAGCGCAGGATCGACAGAAGAGTTATGCCGATGCACACCATGTCGATCGTAGTTACGAAGTTGGTGATCGAGTCTTCTTGCGAGTAAAACCACATAAGAGTTCGATCAAGTTTGGAAAGGGGGCTAAACTCTCTCCTAGGTTCGTGGGACCTTTCGAGATTGTGGAGAGAAAGGGGCCCGTGGCCTATCGACTAGCCTTGCCTGATTCTTTGAGGCGTATGGACGATGTTTTTCAAGTATCTGTTTTGAGACATTATATTAGTGATCCTACACATGTTATTGACATGAGTTCCTTGCAGGTATCAGACAAGGGGGCACTCACGGCTAAGCCGATCTGCATCCTGGATCATCGCATTCGACAACTATGACTTCGAACTGTAGATTATGTCAAGGTCTAGTGGGACAACTATAGTTCGCACTCAACGACCTGGGAGGACGCATATGATATGCGCCAACAATTTCCATTTTTGTTTGATAGATAGACTTATGACTCTGTAATACACATTATTTCGGCACTTATATACTATGAAACTTCGGGACAAAGTTTAGACCAAGAGGGGGTGTATGTAACATCCCTCTCTTATGCGCATTGAGCGAACTTATTCTTTGAGGACGGTTTCTTGCAAGTGATCCGGATAATTATACTATTGGCCGTTGATTATGATTATGAGGCATTATGGATGTGATCATATGTTATTTTGGTGTATTGACTTATACAGATGATATTGACTCGGTTCTCCTGAGTGTGTAGGATTTGGACCTCGAGGATGTTGAGGCATCGATGAAACCCTTGGACTCCAGATCAAGTCAAGGAGTGGACTATTGGGGTTTGATTGTTGTATATATGACATATGTGCATCTGATTATATGTTATGATTATGGATTTTATTCTGACATGATTCGTTGATGATGCAGGCTGGCGATAACTTGTCGACTAGACATAGGGCAGAGGGCGATAACTTATAGTTGCTCATGATGATTCTAATGGGCACACAATAAGTTATAACTTAGGGCTGGCGATAACTTGCAGATTGCGATAGTCGCTCATGATGATTCTAATGGGCACACAATAAGGCAGGGGCCTTATTCCTTAGAGGTCCTTAGTCTCTCACAAGATCACCTAGCGGGGTATTGACTCCAGGGGTTTTTGATGTCTACCAAGTTAGTCAAGAGGCGAGTGGCAACCTTGGAGCACGTAGTGCATCCTGAAGGGCATGTCGCGCAAGGGAAACAAAATGAGGCGAGTGGCACCCTTGGAGCACCTAGTGCGTCCTGAAGGGGACATCGCGTTGTTAACTAATAAATGAATAAACCTATATGGCCTTAGAATGAATAATGTATAAGAAAGACTTAAAAACAATTTCCCTAATATAAATGTCACCCAGCCTAGGAAAATAAAATCTAGGTCTAAGTGATACTTGTGGTAAATATATATATATATATATATAATACTAATAATCATCATTAAACATGTGATAAAAAGGGGGTAAGAAATGTGATTAAATTATATTGAGCGATTAAAATTTAAAAAAAAAGGGGAATTTGATTGTTTGTTACTTATGCTAATTAAAAATTTTAACTAAAAATAAAAAGGGGAAAAGGGCAAAATCTACACTTGCTAATTTGAGTTTTAGATAAAAAGGGAAAGAGGGAAATTTAAAAGAATTAGGAAACTAAGGGAAAAGGGGGGAAACATAAAGAGAAAGGGAAACATAAGGAAAAAGCAGAATGACTAACTTAGCAAGGAATCTTGCCTTTAAAAAATTTCTAAATTGAACTCAACTAGTAAATTAGTAAGGGGGTAAGTCATTAAAATGTGTAAAGGGAATATGGGGACACCTAGTAGCAATTCTAGGAATGATTTTAGGTGTGTGAGGGAAATAGGAGTAATTAAATAAATAATGAAATTAATTTATGGTGCAACGAAGGGGATGGGTGACACATGTACGGGGAGGATTTTTCTGAGCTAAATTATTGAAAATTAAATTAAATGGGATTTTGGGAAAGAAATCACTTAGAAAATCTATATAAAGGAGGGAGGAGGAGGAGGATGGATCTCTTCTTTTATGCGTAACGTTACGCTGCAAAATTTTTGACTTGACTAACTTATCTTGTGGGAGTTGGGATACCCAGCTAGGTGAGGAGTGGTAGCTCGGCCTTACAAGGCGAGCTAGGGGCTAGTTGTTCTTTGGTTATTGTGTGTGGCCCCTTTGTGGCTCGGGGGGCTAAGGGGGAAGTAGAGTACCCCTAGCGTTGGCTGGGAGGTACCAGTGAAGTCACAACAGTCGGCAAGCGGAAGCGGGACAGAGCACGCGGGACAACGACTCGGAGCGGTCGACTTGGGCTACGATACACATGCTTTTATTTTGAATGATAGATTAATATTGAGCTTTCGCTTTCATTTCTATACTTTTAATTGTGTAAAGAAAGTGTTTTACTTAACATTTTAATCGAGAACTTAAATTCACCATAGCCTTAAGCTCACTGATTGAATTGATTCCCTTGGCAATCTATCCCTGATTGTTATCACTGATCTATCTGTTTTATTGATTTATTGTGAAGAGTTTGTGCTTTATACTTCATCCTTATCCTTAGATCATCAGTCCACACCTGAGCAGTCGGCTAGGAGATGGATCAACGGTCGTCACTTCGGTGTTAAGAGACCTATAGATCCTAATGCCCTGCTTTTCTGTGCGTGGATGATGATCGAAGGATGTCTTGCCCAACTGTCTACCCCAGTTGGTTGTTCCTGGTTGAGTGATTGTCTTGCACCTTGTTGCGATTTCCCTCTGTGATTTATTGCTTGATGACGGATTTTTACTCTACCTTGGGCCACACTGGACTACGTTTTATTATGTTATTGCTCTACGTTTGACAACGATTTGTAGTTTCTTTTAATGTGCAATGGTGGCATTGTTACTGTGTAATGGTCGAATGTTATTACTCTTATTACTGCGCTTTTCTCCTGCCATTGGAATGATGATACTGAGTTTTTCTCTGGCATTTACCTGCGTCTTGATTGACGAAATACTTTTATCCTTTACTCTAAAATTTTATTCCTTACAGACTAGTGAATTTTCGCTCTGCAAATTAACACCTTGACTGTAATTTTCCTCTGCAATTTCTAATATTTTATTCAGCGAATTTGTGAGGGTAAAATTTAGCAAATTCCATTATTAAAACTCAACGACTTGAATGACACGCACAACAATGAATGCTTGGAAGACACCATCATTTCTACTCATGATTTTATTGACACATTTCACCATTTCTGATCCACGATTTTAATGGCTTAAGCAAAGTTCTTAACCCATGATTGCATTGGCAGAAAGCACCATTCCGACTCCACGATTTTGGCATCATGCCCAGTTTCATCCCGACGATTTTGACTTTACATCTCTGCATTTTTATCACTACGAATTTGTATCACTGCAATTTTAGTGTGAAATTGATACACCACACTACCCCTTTACCCAACTACCTCCTTGGCGTTTCCACTGTGTAATGGTAGCGTTTTTGGGTGTAAGGGTTAAGAATTATCCCTTTGGGTTGCATTTTTTCCTTTTACAGGCTGCAAATTTATTATATTTGAGACAACGATTCCTTTCCTTTTGGAAACAATTCATTTTTAATGAGATAGAGATAGCGAAACCTTAAATACCGTGATAACAAATTCGTTTATAACCTGATAGAGATAACATTTTATCCCCCTGCGATTTTGGGTAGCGATTGGTTGGGAGCGTTTTTGTTCCTGCATTTTAAATATGGTTGTTAGCGGATAATCATGCCCGAAAATTCTATTATTGCACAAAGCCTTCATTGTTGACTTAGAATTTAGTATGGACATAAATTCTGGATTGTATGACAACCAATTACTGTGTATTAATTAGCAATTAGTTGAGTAATAAATCCGCACCATGTCATGACAACCAATTACCATGTATTAAATAACAATTAGTTGTGTAATAATCAACACTATGTCATGACAACGAATTTCCCTTACTATTTAACAACGTTTTTATTTAAATATTGCCGACAATAAATATGTTGAACAATGTCTTATATAACTGACAACCATTTTTTTTTATATAATAGAATGCAAGTTTTTAGTTATGTTCGACAACAATTTTATCCTGGTTAGACAATATTTCATGGATGAGAACGATTACCTTATTGTGATGAACAACATGCCTGATAACCACAGATAGCCACTTAAGGTAGTCTTAGGCAGCGAATTTATTGGGTTTAATTAGTATACTTGTTAATAGCGATTACCGACATGTGTATAGAGTCTAATATCTCCCTTGATTGTAAATCCCAACGATTTATTCCTCAGAGATTTGAGTAACACTTACACACCTATGTTAGTAATGCTACAACGACAATTGTTTAGTCAACAATCTAATTACTTCTGCGTTGGGATTGCAATGAATAGCATTTATGTAAGACAACTATTGAATTATCTAATAGACAACTAATACACAGACTTGAATGACAACAATTTATCTTGAAAACAATTTATTGATTAATCCCTTAGACAACAATTTATTGTTATTTCCTTGTCATTTCCCATATATCATTAACCCCTTTTGATTGGACAACGATCACTTGATTGTGGACAACAAGTGTACATGGCTTTATTGATTGATTTCTTGTTGATAGATAGCGCGTGGTTCGACGGATTTAATAGCATATGATTTATTAATGGACATAATTATTATTATGAGACAGATATATCTTGTTGGATACATTGGTTCACAGTCATGATAACGCTTATGAAAATAATAACATTTGTACTTAGACGTCAAGCTTAGCAATTAATGGTTTATGATTTGTTGACGAAGTCGTTTAATAGCTTGCATAATTTAATTTGAGTGATGTCTTCTTGTGTCTTGTCGACTTGTTGCTTGGGTGTGTGGGTATAGTCCTCTTGTTAGTTATTCCAGTCTTCTAGTGCGTTGGATTTGTTGTTTGTTTATGGTCCAGATAGGTTATGTTGAGTTAGGGTTGTCATCACGCCTATCACCTGGCGACGACATGATTTCTGATGGGGGGGATCATTGCGTGCCCTAATGGATAGAGGCGAATGATAACCTGGACAGAGTCTGTGCTACCCATGGTGGGTGTTGTGATTGTTTTTGTTGTTACTTGGTTTGTAATGCTTTAGCACGGTTTGGTTATGCGCGTCGTAGAGGTTCCAGTTATTGGTCGCCAAGCCGTTGTGTCGGGATTGTGGATGATGTCTTTAGCTTGTAGGCGTTGTTGCTTTTGTGTCGGGCGGGTAGTCATTCTATCTTTATTGATTTCCTCCTGTTTCGCCCAATTGGTCAATGTGCTTGTGTGTTGAGTCGTTGTGGTTGGTTGCATGATTTGCATGCGCGATGTTCGTCGTCAGGTTGTGGGGTTCAACTATTGTCGTCGTTGCCTTCTTACCTAAAACAAAAAAAACATTTGCTCTTTTTGCTTCGCGTGCTGTCATAATGATTGGGGTTGTTACATCTTAATTTCAGAATCCATATTAAAATGAAATTCTTCCAATATTATTCTTAATCACAAGTAATCATTACATAGTAGAAGTTACGCTTGATGTAAATTACAATATTATCTTAAATTAGTAATAGAATTGTAAATTGCAATAACAAATAACATCTTAAGTTATACAAGTTATACAGTGAGACAAACTATTTAGTAGAATATATATGATAATTTATAGATCATATTGCTATTGATGGGCCTCCTCATTGTAGCACTTTGAGGCCCATTTTGAGGATGATGTGGCCTTCGTTATACACTAAAAAAAACCTATTTTAAAAATGATTAATACAAATATATTGAGATTTGTGCATTTCGCTGAGACGATTGTATGATGGAGTTATGTGATATATCTTTTGTTTAGTTGTGATTTTGATAAATTTATGAATTTCTCAAAGTGTGCTAACCCATTGCTCAAGTAGGTCAAATTCCAATAGAAGAGTTCATCTACCTACACCTGCGATAAAATGGGGATTATGTCCCCTCTTCAATCTCCAAAGCATGCTAAGTATTCAATAATCTTGGATCAGTTCAAATCAATGGTGGTTCTTCGTGCATGCAAAATGTTTTGACAAGATGGACACCTTTTTCCTCGTATGTTGCATGTGTTAATGTTATTAATTTCCATGTCAACTTTTGACACATGTCTTTTTATTTTTCTAGTTCACTTCACTGTGATACAACACAGCATTTAATCATTCAAACTAATTACATTAACTCATAATGCGATTAGTGGCACATATTTTGAGAGTGGTTTAAGGGACCTTTTGGAGTGGTTTTTTTTTTTTTTTTTTTAACTGAAACGGTTGTAGGATTTATTGACTGAAAGAAAAGTGGGTCTTTGCCGAGGCGACCCTTTTTACAATGTTGATTTCTAGTTGCGGCTGCTTTTGAAGGGCAGCATTTTCAGTGGGTTTGATAATATATTTCATTGTTTACAATTAGTAGGCCTTTCACAAGAGAGCTGCCTTTGTTTGCCATCGTATCGGCTTCGTTGTTCAACTCTCTTAAGATGTGGTAAAATTTGCACGTATTGAAGTCTAGAACGACTCTGTTCAGTCTTTCTAGGATTTTGTTTAGGCTGGCATTGCTGAACCGGGTATTCATGTTTAGCTTTCTTATTATTACCTCTGAGTCTCCGAAGACTTGTAAATCTTTGACACCTTTTTCTCTGGCGAGGAGGCATGCTTTGGTAAT